>CAMXCT020000068.1:207967-310726 GCA_947184155.2 Cladocopium goreaui | reverse complement strand
GTATATATGTATGTATATATATATGTATGTATATATATATGTATATATATATATGTATATATGTATATATATATATATATGTATGTATATATTTATGTATATAAATATGTATGCATATATATATATATATATGTATGTAAATATCCATATATATATATGTATGTAAATATCCATATATATATATATATGTATGTATATATCCATATATGTATATATATGTATGTGTATTTATACCTTTTATATTTACATATATATATATATACATATATATGTAAATATATATATATACATTTACATATATACAGATATATATGTATATACACATCTTTGTTATATATGTTTATATATTATATATTATGTATATATTGTCATGATTACAACCAAATTTGACCATAACTCCAACTGCCCTCCCGGCATTTCTCTCGGGGACCTTCACAATCAACACAGGATGCCAGCTGGAAACTTTATTTTCAAATATCACCGTGCGCTTGATGCTTGCGACTAGCTTGGAATCATTTCAGGCGAGAAATACACGGACCTCTTCCTTTGATCGAGCCTGTCTCCAACGCCACATATCCAATCCATATAGAGACAAAGATACGGTGCAACAAATAGCTGGTTTGCAACCATTCCCATTTTACTGGGCGTTTCAAATTCACCGGAAAAAAGACAAAAACCATCAGACACCCAACACTTTTCAGACGCATTCGCACCTTTCAGACGCATTCGCATGACTTCCTCGCGCATGTCCTGCTACCCCGCCCTGGAGCATGTTCATGTCAGGTATCAGTGGCTTGACCGCTTGACCCACCGCCATTCAACACACACACATAGATATATATATATATATACATATATATATTATACATATACATATATACATGGTCCATTTCCTTACTGGCTTATCGAAAACAATAGAACAGGGAAGATCGACCAGTGGATTTATATAACTCGATTTTCGCGACGCCACCAGAGACGTCCCGAAGGGGCACAGCCGACCGATTCAGTCCTCTTGAATCATGGAGCGCGGATTCCGGCGTTCCCACTCCTGGAGAGTTTGTTGTGGCGTTGTAGCCCCACAATGCGGTCATCTTAGGGGAAAGCGATGCTAAAGCAATGGACATCATTGGATTTTGATGGATTTGGGGATATGCAATCTGACAAAGCTGATGAATCATCCTGCATGGCGTGGAAAAGTAAATTATCCCAGAATAACCATCCGCGAAATAGAATTGGAGGACATTCTATCTATATACTGTATTCAAAAAACGACAAAAGTTGGCCTGCAAGGTGGTTGTGGTGAAACGGAGCGATAACTATCACCAAAAGCGAGGCTGGAAGCAGGTTTCTTATGCTTCCTCTCTAGAAATGACCTTCCGGGGGGAAATCTATGGCCATTATATATATATATATATGTATATACTGTATATAGTAACATATAGGTTGAGTTTCTAATCACACGGCCCTTGTACCCACTGCGGTTTTCAAAAGCCTTGGCCATTGGGCTCAAAATAATCGCCCCCGCTTAAAAAAAAAACAGCAGGAACATGTATAGTAATGTAGACTCAATATCATAAATGTTCGATGCTCCTTTTATGCAAGTTTGCATGCCTGCATTAAAAAAACCATCTGGTAATTCAACAGTTTGCTTTTAAAATCTTGTTTTCACTAGGTAAATCATCGAACTAAATTGTGCATTTATGCAGTTAGTTAGCAGATCCTTTTCTATCATGGGTCATCAACTAATCTAAATTATAGAGACATCATATCTATTAACCCCTTTATTATCCATTGATTAATTAGCCATCTATATGTCTTGGCGAATCAAAAGTCATCCTCTGGCACCGCCCACCTGCACACATCGTTCCAGGTCCCGGTACTCGTAGATCAAATCGGGGCTGCGGGTGTAGACCTGAAACCACGGCATGTGGGGCGCTTCATAAAATGGGGTTACCCACATGGATGGTTGATTTCATGGAAAATCCAGGATAAAATCCTAAAATAAACTGGATGAGAACTGGGGGTACCCCAACGACTTAGGAACTCCTATCTGAGGTTTAATCATGGTTTAAAATGGTTTCACTAGGGCTTGATGGTGCTATTAGCTCAGTTATCACTTAGGATTTTTTATTACCATTCACTTTTGGGGGTCTATTATTGGATATATATATATATACGCCTACAATGTGGGCCCCCCCAGTTTTAAGTTGGTTTGCAACCCCCATGAATACTACAATGTGAGACCCCCAAGTTATAAGTTGATTCATAAGTCCCAGTAATTATAGTTATAAGTACCATAAACCACAGTTATTGGAGTTATAAACAAACTTAGCTATCTTGGGGGCCTCACATTGTATAGTTATAAGATGTTATAAGCATCATGAACCATAGTCAAATCGGAGGTATAAGCCAGCTGAGCTAACACAGCATTTCTGTGGGGATAAGTGGTAAACCCTTCAGAAACTGATCATCTGTGGGTCATCGCACTGTCCCCGGATGACCACCCCTGCCTCAAACTGAAAGGTTTGAAGCGACTGACCCGTCTCGCCCGGGGCGAGTTGCTTGATCTTACCTCGGCGCGGAGCCCAGTGATAGGCTGATCGCATTTACATGCAGTGTTTCCAGCAGGGACAGCACCACCACTTTCATATTATTTCGATTTAGAGCACCACTGGGCATCACCTTATTTTCTTGGGCGGGCCCGATGGAAGCCGCGGACTTTATTTGGTACATAACGCAATTGACGGGGTGTGCCTACTTTGTTCCCCAGTCCCGTAGCGTTTTTTGGGGTCTGACCTCGTTTTCCAATGCCGTGCTTGCTTTTAGTAGCTAAATGCTTTATATGAGATGCCTCCCTCGTTCGCGGGGTGTTCCTACCTCGTTTTACGGCCTAATTATGATATTTTCGGCAAACCAGGATACCCCCCAGTACCAATCTCCATTTCCCAGAGCATCCAATGTCTGTCGTATTTGGTTCCATTGGGCTCCGTCTTTCGAAACATTGGCTAACCTATAGCTCAAAAATCTGCATCACAATTTCTCCGAGAACTCATCCGATAAACCAGCTACAGTTGTGGCCCTTTACCAGTTATAAGTACCTACGTATCCTTTTACCTTCTTTTTTTTGGGTTCTTTTAAAATAGTAAACTATTTCTAAAAATAGTATACTATTTTTTTCCCCATAATCAATGATTTATCCTTATTTTTAAAGAACCCAAAAAAAGAAGATCAAAGGCCAGGAAATGCCTACCACGATCCAAGAAACCCTGCGCACCTCCAGAGACCAGATGCATCGGCATGGATGCTTATTCAAGATCATTGGGAATTTCTCCAAAAAAAGGTCTTGGGTTCATTTGAGAACTCACGTGATGAAAGAAAACAACAACCTCCACAGTGCCGCAGAACAGCATCTTTTCTAAGACAGCCAGCCTTCCTTCGAGAAGGCTGCGTATGCAGCTGCAAGGTACCTTTCTAAGGTCCGTGAAGCGACTTTTCGGATATTTACCCTTCGGCTCAGTCGTGAAGCCTTTCCTATCAGGTCTTCATCGATCTGGCAGGCGTACATAGCTGGATTGATGGCGCTTTGATTGCGCTCTCCAGACTGCTTCACTGTTAAAATCAAATGGTGCCAAATATGAAGCTTGGGATACAACGGGAACAGAAACTGCCGATTGGCTCTGTACATTCGCAACGCAAGTTCTGCATAAACTGCTAGAAAGCGCAAGCCCTGCTCAGCAACGTGCGCACATTCAGATTCCCCCAGAAATGCGCCGGCTTTGTAAAGCGTGCTGAACAATGAATTAACTCGAAATGTGGCTTCCCGGCATTTCACCAGCAAACCATCAGGATCACGACCTTCTGAACCCAGTAAATCGACAAGCCATTGGCTCAGATTTGTTGTTAGAGCTCCTTTATGCCAATTCCCCATGGCTCCTGTGGCATCACCATACGACATGAGGTACGCACTGATGCGGCTGACGTGGGACTGCTTGTTGTTTGCACGACACCATTGCATGTAGTGGTCTGTCAGGTAGTCCCACTTTTCGTCCAAATTCGAACAAGGCAAAAATGGTAGGAGCAACTGGATAACACTGCTAATCCAGGAACGACCAAAGCCCAAATGGAACACATGCCAGATGTCCGATTTGAAGAACGAAGCCGGATCACCACGATCATGCATCAGATGCTTGATGATAGCAGGCTCCCGAGTCCATGGCAGCTTCACAGCAACAGTAGGCAACCATTTTGGTGTTGCTGTGGCTATCTCCTCAGCAGCGCACAAGGATGTCCCTGCAAGACAGTATGGGCAGCAACCTTTTGGTGGACCTCTCTCATCTCCACGTTTAGCAAAAGTGTTGTAGGATCTGTAGAAGTGAGCCACCTTGGACAAATATGGAGCATCGCCTTTGACACCCAAAATGCAAATCCGGAAGACCTCGTTTCGAGCCCTGTCCAAGAAGCCGTTTTGAAACAAGCGATTGCATGACCTGGCCACATGGTCAATAGCATCATTGAAGACTTCTGGTTGCGCTTCGTAGGCAGTCTTGGGGATGGTGCTGACCACAAACCTTGTTGTGAAGCTATGCCCAGCAAAATTCACCTGGAGCTTGCGAGCTTGACCATTGTTTCGATCATTAGCTCTGACTCTTTTTTGGTCAAAGCCACGTCCAATAGCACTCTGCAGAGAAGTGACAAGCATTCCGCCTTTTTTCAAAGTGCGACCCTCGTCACCGTGAATCAAACATGCAGCAGTCCGGGAAAAGTCTACCCCTTCCATGTGAAAAAGTTCGAAACCTGGGTTGATCTTTCTGTATTCCTTCCAGAAATTTGCCCAATTCTCTTGGGCACCAGCATAATCAAACCTGTCACAACCAGCCAGCCGTGGCCAAAGGCCTTTGTTGACTAAGTATCTTAGCCATGATTCAGGGGAGATCCAGGGAACACTATGTCCATCGCATTGAATTGTACCCAGTGGCACGTCCAGTTTTGTCTTTTGCTTCTTCATGATTCTGTGGGCATCCCGTTCAGGGTGTGTTACATCAGCTTTGGACCATAAGGAAATGCCATTTTCAGCACATTGTTCCACTCCAAAGTCTTCGGCCACAGCCTTTGCAGTGAGGATTTGGCTGAGGCTGCTGGCCTTGGCCATCAGGATAACCACCAATTCAAAAGCAAAATTCTTTGACAAGTGAGGTATGCAGGGAATCAAAGGGAACAGGGGTCTGTGCGAAAATGAGCAAATTAAGAGTAGAAAGCTGAATCAAGGATCTCAATCCTAGGAATGTCAATCAAAGCAATCTCGACCATCTGTCAGCCACACAACGTTGCAACACAAATGCAACACCACTGGTCACAGCCCAGCGACCCCAATCATTTTTTAACCGACCGCTTCATGCAAACAGCTGCAATCCTAACAATTGCGAAACTCAGCCACAGCAACGAACATGCACCTTTCAGGCGCTTGATGCAAAAGCACTGCCGGGGCTCTTCACTTGCATACTAGGACGCTTCCATGACTTGTACACAACATACGTGAGGAATGGTCCACTATCTGCATCTTGAAGGGCTTGAAGGGTGTCCCCTCCACTTCGCTCATTCTTGCAGCCTTTAACACCTCAGAGGTTGATGCAAACAGGAGGGAAACAAGGAACCATCATCGAAAGGATCAATGCCGAAGAAGTAAAGACAGGACAACATTGCATGCAATCAAGAAACTCTTGTATTGTTGGATGAGGGCTGCTTCCAGAAAAGATGGCACATGTGGGTTTGATGCCGCGAAGAGAATCATCATAAAGTCGAATTTATCCTTTGAGTACCGGTATCCAAAAACAGAATTGTGCCATCGTTTAGCAGCATCGTGTGTAATTCCAAACTTAAAGGTCATTGGCTTGTTGTCAGAGAGCAAGCGTTCAAATGTGCAGCATGCATGCTCTAGCACTTTGCCAGCCGTTGTATCTGGTCTCGGAAGTCGCAGGGATAGGATAGGGTCCTTTTCGATTTTTCGAAATACATCCTGGGATCGTGGAAGGCTTTTGAGATCACCATAGCGCAAATACTGATCCTCATAGTCCAAAAGGGTATTCAATCCACTGGTGCCAATCGGTTTGTCCAGGCGATCAGATTCCAAAGGTAAATGCTGAAACTCCTCATTTTTTGGGCCTGCAAGGGCACAGGACCTCAACCTCTTAGGTTTGCGTTCCCAAGGAAAAGGTCCCAAGGAAGCCTCAGATAATAAAAGGGCAGAGCATGACCCAAACTAAAGCAATTGTGTGTGACAAAAACTGAAACATCATTTTTTTGGTTGGTGACGAGGAGCTGATCGGTGACAGGAAAGGAGTTCAATGAGCTCGTCATCCGAAGTGTCCATGGCATGGTGGCTCGAATTTAAATCATGTTTCAAAAACTGCGTATTGTGGTACCTGGTCATGTTTTTTGAGCACGACGTTCAATCGTGATTATATATGTTTTTCATCAACCCTGAAATTTACAATCTAGGAGTTTACTAACTTCTGCAAATCACCAATCTTAAGTTTTGCAAGTGCGTTCTTGCAAGATCAGTGTGGTGCACTAGACAATACCAGAACCAAAAATTCACTGTTAACACATCAGTTTCAATCATGACTGCACTGCGACAAAAGGCAACACTTGAGTTGTCTAGCTCATTCAGTTGCCCCGATCCGTCTTGGGCTCATGGCCCCTTCGCCAATGTTTGCTGCCAACCTCTTTGCCGACACACCGGCAACACCTGGCAGTTCAGATTCAGGACGTTGTATATTGATCAAGTTGGGAAAGGGATAGTTGATAGAGCGGGTCATGGAGGACTTCCAAACCATTGCAACAGCTCATACAGAAGATAAGTGTGTTGTTTTTGAAATGGGGGATCGACCATATCCAACCTGCAAAGATTTGCAATCATTTTTCCCCCAGTCGCTGAGTTTGAACTCTTGAAATGGCAAAGCCATCAGCAGCACCCTATGTCATCCACGAACGGCGCTTCAGAAGCAACAAAGCTGGGTCCATTGTAGAACTAACAGAAACATAAAAACTACATAGAGTCACCTACAGTAAAGATAAAAGAACCTGGTAATTTATGTATGAGTTATTGTTCAATATATTTGAATATTTTGCGTGCAAACTACGTGTCATCTATGTTGACTTTCCGCTGGATTGCAGAGCACCGAAGTAAACCAAAATAATTACCCATGGGATTATGGACTGTGTCAATTTAACACAATCCAACATTTCCAGAAACTTTTGAAAATCCGTAGATCAAAAGCATCCCCTGAGCTGAACATGTAGGCTCATCACTCCGCCTTGTGAATCTCTTCCTTCTCACCCTTCTTGAAGTGCTTTTTCGCTGTCCTGGCAAGGTGAGTGACTAATTGAAGTGTGGCCCCATTTGCAACCCATCAGAATTATGCCTTTACCCAGTTAGCTCACTCAAAGGAGGTTCGACAAGATGCTCTGGTCTACGCACTGCAGAAGTTGAGGCGATGACCGAATCTTGGCTTCATTCGTCGCCACTTTGGTGCACCTAGGATAGAGCCAAACATGAGCAAAGAGTCCTCATGATATAGCTTCCTCATCGAAAGCAACGGCTCCAAATATAACACACAATAAATTTGGGTGAGGCACACAAAGGTGGAGGACTTCATGGCGAGCTCAGCTTCCTTGCCCCACCTTGCAAGTGTAAGCATATTTGTTGACACAAGGTGATAGGAAATTTGTGATACACTGGATTCTTTCATGAAACTGTAGGAGATGAGATCATCAATTCTTTGTGCCACTTAGCTACGCATCATTGTGGTCATCTCGCTCGCCCCTGGCTGCGAGATCCCCCAACTTGTTGTACTCGGTGTCCAAGGTTTGGAGATCGGCATTGAGCTGCAGAATTGCCCTGGGGCGCATCACTATTTGCAACTCAATTTCAGAGGCAAGGAAGGGGACAGGGGAATCACTGTTGAATGGCACCCCCACTCATTGAGCCCAGAAACTTTTTGGCAGTGGGACACTCCGCATAGTTCTTCTGCAAGTCTGCGGACAAAGATCGCAGTTTGGCACATTTTGCCAACACAGACTCAACGTGCTTGCTGAACACATCCTTGGATCTTGTTGCCTGCCAAGAGAGTTCACCACACAAATAGATGCAATGCACATATGAAGAGAAACCACACAAACTAAGTGAGAAAGGGAAAGGATAAGGTCCCAAGGCCAACTGGGCAATTAAATTAAAACTTGAACAAGAGACGGGTCTGGAAATCACCATGCATGAGTAACATGTCAGCCCATGCACATAATTACCACTGCCTGGCATGCTGCGGAAGCGGTAGCAGAACTCAAAGCTGTTTGACGCTTTTTGTCAGCATCCACCCGGGCAAGGGAAACATCTCCAAGCGTAGCTGGTCCATCATCCTGGCAGGTCGCTGGGACGAGATGTGGACAGTGACTTCAAAATGAGCTGGTTCTATACATTTGAAGGATGAAGCTTGGCACAAACTCTTGGTTTTGGATTCATGGGGTCCTGGGTCACCTCGACCTCTTGTTCAGCCTTAGCCGATTCTTGTCCATTGTTCCCACTCTCCCGTGTGTTGACGTGATACTCGTCGTCACCACCATACTGGCATTTCCTGCAGAAGCAAACAAAGTGTAATATGATCAGGCCTTGCGCTTACTGTAATATTTCTTTTGCACGGGCATGCATGAAAATAGTTGACATGTTACAGAAACGATTAAGATCAAACACCTCCACATGAATCCCAACTCTGATTGTTCGAGTTAACAATTTAGTTTCCTCAATGATTGACCATGGTTGGCCAATTTGCACAACACCACATGACAAATATATGAGTGTGCAGCTATGTTTGACTTCATGTGTGGCATGCCTCACCAGGTGAAGAGGGTCAGCCTCGCACACCTTAATGGCTCCATTGATCTTCTTCCTTAGGGCTTTTGCAGGGAAGTCCCACAGGAAAACTAATTGGGAAAACATAGTCAAAAAATGTGCGATTTCAACCATCCATCCATGTCAATGACGTTTGTTTCAAATTTGAAGGGGTGCATGTGTGGAACAGTTGGTTTGATTTGTTTTCATGCATTAAAGTGTCGCTGGCCACTTCAAGATCTTGACCATGTCATCCCTGGTATACCAGCCATTTGCGATGTCATTTGTCTGCTTCTCTGTCTTGGTCACCGTCTTCTGCCTGTACTTGACAAAGCGGTCCTGTGAGGACATGGAATGTGGAGCAGCACACATTCACGCTGGCAATGGCTGGGCAATCAAACTGAAAGGTGGACTGATCTATGGAGGTTGACACTTGGAACAAATGACAAACAAGGGTGGTGGGATGGTCTCCTTCGAAAAGTTGCATGACTCAAATTCGCGGGCCATTTTCATGTGATCACCGTTCTTCCATTGGTTATGCAGCCACTCCGGGACCTGGAGCTTACCCCCTTTCTTCACCTCGCAAAGCCGTCTCAATTTGGCTTTGAGAGCATTCTCTTCCTTGGTGGGTTGAACATGACCGGGGCCCCCAGATGGTTGACAACATTCTTGTACCAACACAAACATCAATCATGTGTTGGGGTGAAAACTTAAGGCAATTACAAACAATGATGGTAGTAGATCAATCAGTGTTTGATTTAAACATGTGCATATATATACCAAACTATCCCAAAATACGTCCCAAAAACATTTGAAATGAGTTTAGGTTCTTTTTTGACTTTTGTGGCCTGATCCAAAAGCTCTTCCACTGAAGGGCCATCAGCATCAGCATCGGACATATCTTCACCAGTCTTAGCTGCTTTGCTATCATCATGACTTGCGTTGCCATCTAATGGCCTCTTTTTGGAACAACCATGTCCCCCATCCTTGGCAAGTGCACCTCCTAGGAGCTGCATGGCAAGACCCGATTCGATCTCACCTTCCTGGAACATTTTGACGATGCGAGCTGTCACCTTGGCAGATGCTCGGGCGCAGGAGTGGCATGGGAAAGAGGGAGCCAGGGAACCCCAATCAATGAGAAACATATTGATTGATGATATATATTTGTTGATGACATTCAACCATGTTAGCAAAGCTCATTAGTAGGAACACTTCAGTATATACATAAAATGTTTGTTGTGTCGGTTGTATTGTCTTTGGAAACTGCGCAAAGCTTGAACTAAACAGTCAGGTGTTAGGAACAAGATGCTCTAGGTGATGATGTTTTTCCTACCACGTCACACCTGTGTGCATGTGTTTACTGCATGAAAAAATGTCAAGAAAGAAGGCACACATCTCTTTCAGCGTGCAGAAGCACTACGACACATTACGACACCAAACAATTATATAAACAATTTCAACAATAACTAAGCTTAATCAAAGGACATCATCTGAACCCTTCGAAACAGAAGTCAACTCAGAAGTCGAAGGGGACGTTGGCGATGACTCACCCTTTGACGCTGTGGGAGTTCCAAGCGATGCTGCCACCTGGGACTCTGTTGCTGGTAGGGTCTCCGTCATGTCAATGTCCAAGGGCAATCCATTCTGTGGAGTAGCCTCAGATATCCCAAAATTCAGGATGAAGATTCTCAAACAAGACCGGGTATGTCAACCGAACCCAGGCTCCAGTACATGGTAAATCATGGAAAAAAGACGTAATGGACCACAGTCTTTGCGATTTCAAAAGTTTCTCAGAAACTAACAACGGTCAAGAAATAGCAGAGCTCATGGTCACCATTGCAAACCTTTTGCAATCCAAAATTCTTTTGATTTTAGATTCTAGTGCTACTGTAAGTGGCATATATACACTAACCCTGCAATGGCCTTAAAGAGCCGGGAAACCTGACTTTGCAGCAATCGTTCCAAGGACTCAGCCTCAGGCGAACAGACACGTCACTTGTCGAAGAATTGGGGTGGCACTGGAAACAAAAGTAACCGGGGTTTGGTGAACTAAATTGCTTTATGTTCCTTAGTTGTGTGACTGGTTTCAGATCACAATGTGAGTATAGTTTGTTCCCAAGCACTGAGAAAATGGTTCAAACATACCGTTATCCCAAGTCACCCAAACAGGGCCCCGGCAGTACTGGACTGAGCATCCAGATCAGCCAGCTGTCGTTCAAGCTCCTGAAGGACAATGGGGTATAGGCCTAAGAACTGAGCAATAAGATTTCACCAGCTATCCACAAAAAATAGGCTTTATAGTTCGAACATGCTGAAAGCTACAAAACGTTGATTTAGATCCCTATGCTCCTTCAAGTCATCAAGATTATCAGGAAGCTTGGCATCAGCATCAAGCAAGATATGGGACAATCCACGGCCAAGATCCCCAGTTGACTGAGTACGGGATGCCATCGTGCGGCAGGTATCAGCACGGGAAATCATACCCAGGTGCTTTCAAAGGAAACTGTGAACCCAAAAAAGCTATCACAAATCCGGTTGGTTTGACTATCAATTGATGCAAGTCCTCATGACACTGCTCCTCAGCTGAGAAAAGTAATCTGCAAGTAAATCTCTTTTTTTTGGCTGCAACTCCCAAATAATATCAATTGTGCCGACGCAGCAGAGCTGTAATGGCGTCGAATTTCTAAAGCATTGGGTATGCACAGCATTCACCAAAGTTTGTTGCAAATGCCGGTCCCGACAGATCAATATTTCCGAAAACTCATTCGGGCGAAACAAAAACCAACAAAAATCAAGATAAATCTTATCTTTAAACCCATGAAAAATAGATATCTATTATGCAAAAATACCCATAATCAATTATGGGTAAATTATGGGATTTTATGGGTATTTTACGGGTCCGTTATGGGTATGGAAAATTACGGGTAAATTACGGGTTGAAATTATGGGTATTTTTTGTTTTGATTATGGGTTGATTATGTATTGGTTATGGGTCACCAGAAAATAGATAGGTTTTTTCCGCAAATTATGGGTATATTACGGCTAAAATTGTGTTTGGTTACGGGTTTGTTACGGACAATTACGATAGATTACGCATTACGGGGTATTATGGGTAAAAATCTCCAAAATTCTATCTTGAGCGTTGTTTTTTCGATTTCGTTCACACTGAATTTGATATTTATTGTTTCGGGACCGATCGGCAACAAAGGACTGCTGTCAAAAGGATCCCCAACCACCTAGAGTTTATGGGGTAGGTGATTTCGAAATTCTTCGGGTACCTGTAGATCTTTGCCAGCCCGAAGATAGTGGCATACCTGGGTCATGTGAGCCTCATGCCACAAATCATCCCAATTCATACTGCTAAAGGTTGAGCACGCAGGAGGAAACCATGTTGGGTTCGCTGGCATGCCCGATGAACTTCCAATCAACCGGTCGAACAACTCAACCATTTTGAGTCCGAACTTGCTCGGATAGTGCCTGAGGCCGGAATGGAAACTATGGCAAAATATTGCTGCATGGCTTCAAGTCTGCATTTGAACAGTCGAAAAGATTTGAAACATACGTTTGGGCCACTTTTGGGCAAATTTGTTTAGGCAAGTATCGGATTCATAGTGGGTAGGGTTATCCATAATGATCCCCACGCATTCACTATAAAATATATGTTTGGTGGCTGGGATTGGAAGGACACGGTGCATTTCTTCACAGAAATCGCATTCTGAAAAAAAATGAAACAACTGAGCCAACTACTCACTTGAACGCAGACTCTTCGTACCTTTCCATCTCTTCTTCCCATTGGAGTCTTGGTAATGCGTAACCAGTTGTTTGTGCTGGCCTTTTTTCTGGAGGCTGTCTTTCAATTCCTTCCATTTTTTGATACTGAAACTTCCAAGGTTCAGGTGGCCAATTTCACTGCTGTTCGACATTGCGTAGTGTCGCTTTGGTGTTTCGCCGCCATAGTGCAGCATGTGCCAAGAAACTTTGCTCACCTGAAGTGGCCATGGATGTGAAGTTCATATATACCAGTGAACCAAGTACACTATATGCAATAGTGATCAATAGTGTATAACAGAAAGCAAGAACATATAATGAAAGCAACTGGACATTAGTTTACACTGTTAGAAACCGAATATTTATATATCCCCAAGAGTTGGCAACCTTAACATATATAACATTGCAAATCAATAAGGTTACATTATTGAAAATATACGTATAACTTTGCTACCAGAGAAGGAACCTTTGAGTTGTATAAATTCATCAGCATGGTCCTTTGAAACCAAGAGAAAACCATTTGACAAGGTCATCTGCGTAAAACAATCGCCGTTGCTAACTTGCTAACTTAGGCTGCAGAATGCTTCAACCTCCGACTACTTGGGCAACTTGGATTTACATGGATTGATTAGTTGATGCTGCTGGTCAAGTGGCTTTCCCAGCTTGCCTCTCGATCAGCATGACCAGTTCCCTGAAACGTGGGTAAAATTCGAAGAAGCTACTGTAAGGCTGCTCCACCACCACGCATGCATTGAGACAAATTGCAACCATCATGAGAAGTATCATCCTCGGAAATGCAAAGTTCCAGACCCCCAGAACCCTCTTAGGCATGTGTGTTATAGAAGGATCTGGCACATGTACAACAACAAACAAACATGTTTTTTCTCCTGAATACAGGTAAAGTTCCGACTTGCAAGGCAATTGCCTTCACGAACACTTTGAAATTCAGTGTTTCCCACTGAAGAACATGCAGAGCGTGAAGACGTTCCAGCATTGACACTGGTCCATGACGAGCACTTGAGTGCAAAGTGGGCCAACCACCCCATCTCCTGATCTCCACGTAGCATCACCGCAAGAGCAGTCCTGAGCAAACGGCATGACAGGCAAGAGGCAAGATCACTCATGAAAAACAACAAGAAATGTTATATAGGCTACATTGTCATGCAATACAACACTTCAAACTTCTGATCCAGATGCTTATACTTGAAAGAGGAAGTGAAACAAACTAGCAGGTCAGGCTAGATTCGCAAACCCAGAGGGGGTGCATAAATCCATGGGATTTTGACCATCTTTCACAGGTGACATGTAGGGAAGGTCCATTCGAGCAGACCGCATGTCAGCACAACGGAACATTCGGGTCGTCTCCGCACGACCTGCAAAGGTCTCCACAAAGGCGAAGGTGGAGTGATCCTGCAAGTCAAGTAAATTTTTAGCAACTAAGCACTGGAGATTGAGGACAGTTGAGATGTCCACACTTGTTGAACTTGATTCAAATTCTAACAATGTTTTTTGCAGATGGAATCAACCCAAGATTCTCCTGCCAACTCTTCGAATCGATCTCGGTCCAAATAACCAAGAGTACAGCAAATACCAGCACCTCAGAGTAGTCAAGAAATCACAGTGCTCAAACTAACATCCAATCTCCGTACTATAAAGCCATGCGCATGCACCTGAATATTCACAGTCTCAGACATGGTCACGGCATTAGTTCGATAATATCAAGTCACGTGGTTTGTTCAGATTTCGGATTGAAACTTGGAAACATTTGCTGGCATGACACTTTTGGAGCACCAAAAGCATTGAGTCGATAGGTCAGCTTGTCCACAAAATCATGAGGCCACGGCATGGCTTGAAAAAGCCGACAGGTGATTTCGAAAAAAAGTCAAAGCCACAAGGCAACACATATCACATAACATTAATATATAGTGACAGTAAATTGAGAGCAGAATTTGACGAGTTTGAAGCTCAAGTAGACTGATTTGTCAAATTGAAAGTTCCTATATGCAGACTCTTTTCCAACAAGTTCATGAAGCCACATGATATCTCACTTGTCCATGCTGTGAACCTGAGGCATTGAACTACGTATCTCGAGCGGGCTTGGTTGAATTGAGACTGCATCATGACTGCATTGATCTTGGAATTCCAAGTCGAACCTGAACCAGTTGGACAGAATATTGACAATCAATCTTTCAATTTTGGTATGTCCGATTGGTATGTTCAAGAATCATGTTACCAGAAGATGTCGGACCCAACATGTTTTATGTACACAGATCTGCAAAGCCACTGCATGTCATGTGTGCTGTGTATGCATGCCATCATCAAGATACAATTATCAAGCTGGAATCCCACTTAATCACCAAAAAAATAGGCCGAGGCTAATGGGGCAACCAACCTGTTGAAACATGCCTGGCGTACGAGAGTCGTCTTTAACCAGGCCCAATTTCACAGCCCATTTGCACCCCTTCAGAGGCATCCACAGCAATCTGCGGCCAATGTCGAGCCTTGGCACGTGAGCTGGAACCCCGTCATGAAACAGGGAGGTGGCAGACAAACTAAAAACCAAGAGAGGAAGCTGAAACAATCCATTCTTGGGTGGCATTTCACAGTTGATAAAGATAAGGCTGAAGAGCAGGGAAAGGTTGCTAGACTCCAGAAACACCGAAACACTTGAGGTCAAAGTGCGGGTTCATCCAAGGCTTATACACAAGCATTTTTTGGTATTGGGCGTCGAAAAGGTATCTCAACCATTGCAGTGATGGGCACTTGTGCAGTATGATATTTTTTCCAACTCCGCCGTTGCAAAGGGTTTTGAGGTTTTCCCCAAAAGAACTGGGCATGCCACCTTCGGATTGACCCCACGCACCATGGATCTAGACCTAGAAATTTTCGTACAGGTCACATGGCTGATAAATGAAATGTTTGTTGAACCACCAGATATTGTTATAGGCATATACTCAAGTATAAAGATCTGAAGTGTAAACACATTAGAAACATCACATTGTAGGATCCTGATATTTTTTATTTGATGAATATTCATCGGAACTTAACAGTTGAAGCTAGATAGAAAACATATGCACGCAACATCCCACTCCAATGGTGCTGTTTCTTACAGATCGATATTTAAAAGCAGCCATGTGGTCCCTGTACTCCCACTGCTTCCGAAGCTAAGGCATTGCACCAGGGCAAAACGGTTTGGCATCATTCTACGCTGAGACTGATGCTGGGTTGCACTTTCTCACATCCCTGGATGTGATGCCATGAAGCTGCACCCCAAACGAGGCTAGATCTTTGGAACAAAAATAAGTCACATGTTGAAAGAACATTGTTTTTGAGAAAAATGTATTGTTGAAAATTTATGAAAAATTGTTTAGAGCAGAAATTGATGGAAATTGTTTGCCACAGCATGGCATGCAGACCCATCTTCATCAGCCTAGCATCACTTACTTTTTGGGAGCTGGGAATTTCGTAGCAGCTACACTGGCATTGTACTTGATAAATGCCTCATGCCTCTTGACATCACTGGTGGGGTCAGTATAGTTCGAAACGTCCTCCGTCTTCAAGTCATCCATCCACTGAGCCTGGGATGGAAGATGCAGGATGTATCTAATTGTGAACAGTTATGCACATATTATAGTATATGGATGGGGAAATAACACGACATAGCTCAAATTCTTATTCATAAAAAACTTTAGTCATGTCAACAAACATGCAGCTGGACCTTGCTGATCCCTGGGATTTGAAGACTAAGACCTGAAGAGGTTTGAAATGAGAATGCGCATCCTGTAATCACCAGCCAAGCAGCCATCAGCCAAGCTGAAAGATAGGTGAGGGTCATGTTGACGTTCCACGTCGAAGCGGTGCCAAAGCTGGCAAAATAGGACACAAGCGGCATGGATCTCTTGTTGTCCCCCCCCAGCTCCTTCGACTTCACACCACATGCCGTCCTTCCCCAATAAGGATCAAGGAGGAATTTGTTGCAATCCTTGGGCGCATGCGTCACGAGGTACTCCTTGAGAGAATCATAGGTCAAGCTGCCAATCGCTTTCAAATGCTGACAGAAAATGCCTTGAAGCTGGGCATCCTCCTTGAGCTGCTCATGCATCACATCATCCATCGCCTGTTTGCGCTTTTTGGCAAGCTTTTTTGCCATAGGGCTCATAGCCGCCTTCCTGCCTCGGCCTTTGCCTTTTGGCTTCACAGCAGGAGCTGGTGGTGGAGCTGCGGCAGAGGAAGCAGATGGCCCATCATTGGACGCCCTTGACCTTCTCCACTGTTCTGGTGCATCCTCCTCAAAGATGCTGCTCAAAGGCTTCACCTTCCCACTTTTCTTGTCAACTCGGTCATGTGCACTCGCCTCATCAGATGATTCTTCATCTGACTGGAAGAGCTCTTTTCGGGGCGTCTTGGCATCGATCTCATCCTTGCTTGACTCCTCAGCCTCAGCCTCAGCTGCCTTCGATGTTTTCTTGGGGCCGGACTTGGCCTTCGGTGCTCTCTTGGGGGCCGACTTGGCCTTTCTCTTCGGTGCCACTTTGGCCATGGGCTTCTTCTCCTCCTCAGCAGGATCAGCACGTTTTGCTCTGGGAGCACGCTTTGGTCTGCTAGTGGGCTTGGTCTCGGTCTCGGCCTCAATCTCGAAGTTCTCCTGGTTCTCCTCGGCATTCTCAACTTCTTCCTCTTTGCCCTCATCTTTGGGCTGAGTCCTTCGCCTTCCTTTCGCTTTGGGCTCAGCACGGCCTGCATCAGATGGCTCAGCAGGCGTTCGCTTTCTGCCACGAGCTTGTTTCTTTGGTTTCTCTGCTTCGTCACCTGGATCTTCCTTACTTTTCTTTTCCTCCTTCTTCGCATCCTGTGCTTTCTTCTTTTCATCAGCCTTTGCCTGCTTCATCTTCAATTGGTCTCGGCGGGTGAGAACAGGTACCTGACAAATAGAAGCACTCTGGATGGCCAATGGGCAGTTTGAATGTCAGCTCATGTGATGTGTGAGGACCACACTCTGTCCAACCGAAACTCAGCTATAGATTGTTTCTTCTTTGTTTACCAAGAGTGGCATGGATGCTTGTGCACAACCCCAAAAAAAAGTATCACCACACAGTCCGTTTCACATGCTGGAATCCACGACAAATATAAAATATGCAACACAAGGGATGGCCATGATCTGTGGCACAGAAAACCACATGGACATGCAGATTTGGAAGAAGAGTGCCCAAGCCTCCTCCGGCAAGCTATTAGCCGCAAGAGCTGCGGTATGTTGCTCCTCTTCTTCCGTCAATGGCATGGCCATGTCAAAGTTCATCTCCATTTCCTCCATAGGCTGGGTCTCATCCCAGTCAGACGCAACAGAGATTCCTGCGAAAGGCAGAGGTAGCAGCTCTGGTGCAACACATTGGCCATAGAATAGTTGACAAACATGTTGGCAAAAAATCATTCCTTCAAAAAAAGCGATGCCCATACTCAGCGCATTTGATTTCAACAAATAGCGGTTTGAATTATGCAGCATCATCCTGGTGGACTGCAGGTCCATCTGAAGTTGGAAAAGATATGAAATGACAAGTCATATGGTTCCGTGTTCTTACAGGGAACAATCATGGTACAACTGCATTGGTCAGTTCGAGGTCTTACCCCACTACAATGGCCTTTCTTCATTTTGCCTTTCGGCTTCGGGGATGACTTTGGAGACGGTTCGTTCGAATCCGGTGGGCCAGCAATAGGCGGATGGTTCCTCAACAGAACATGGGTTCGCGACAAATATAACAGGGATCAGAGGTCCAGCATTCACATATAGGGGTATAGAATTATTTTTTTTTCATATGGTCATTTGTTGTTACTAACCTGTTTTGATCCTTGTGGATATATGCTTCATGGAGTATCCCCACATAGTTGCCACTATATTCCTGAAACATGCCACTCCTATATCAAACATGTGTCACAACCACCCCGGCGCCAACCAAACTAAGAAGAGTGGCTGCTCAGCACGACGTTGGGCAGCAGCTGCCTTGGCCTCGAGTTCGGCCTTCTTCTTGGCGATCATCTCCATCAGTTGCTTCTTCTTTTCGACGAGATTCGCGCCTTGGCAAAAATGACGGCAAGTGCGGAAAGAAATTGTTTTTTTTGGGGGGGGGGAGGCATATACATATAGGGGGTTATACTAAGTGAAACCTTACAAACTTATTCGTTGGAATTCAACAAGTTAAAAAAAAATAACCATACTGAGCTTCAACGGCATGGTGACCAACCACATGACTGACACCTGGGTGGGTCTTTGGGAACCACTGACTCCGGGGCATTCTCATCCAACCATCTATGGAACTCCGCAAGTTCGGACTTGGATTGCTCATCATCGTCACATGGGTCTTCATCATCATCAAAGTCCATGCACTCACTTGACGTAGACCGTTTGCACGATGCCATGTACTGGTCAATGACTTCCTACCAGTGTTACTTAGCCATCATGTCCCCAACATAAAGTTTAAAAATCAAGACGTTGTGTTCCATTCATGTTTTATTTGGACCCACCAGTTTGCTACCCCCATTAAGAATCAACCCTTGGTGAAAACAAGATGAACAAGCCGGCAGATGATCCTGTCCTTCATGTCTGGGTCAAACTCCAAAATCAGCTCATGGAATTTTGGGTCCTGGCAGGGATGATATGAAGGAACAATAATAAACACGTGGCCATTGTATTCATAAATATATTCAGCTCCATTGTATTTGACGTGGCCTTGTATTCAGTATGATTCGATTTATCTTGAACTTGGCAATATGACATAACATTAATATATATGGATTGGGTGGCAAATTTGAATACATGTTTTAAACTTAAGGACACCTTATAACATTGTTTGCTCATCCCCAACCCCGTTCCTTCGTGACCTCTTTCCTGTTCGATCGGCGCTTCACGAACCCAGCTAACTGCTTTAGTTCCATCGTGCACTTGTAGATTCCTTTTTCTGCCATTGAGGTAATGCCACATTTTTCATGTATTGTTTCTACCTCTGCCTTGAATGCTTCCAGGTGTGGCAAGCGATGTTTTTTATCTTGCCCCAATCTCTTCAGAACGGGTTTCAAAACATCAGCATTGGAAATGCAATTCGGGCGGTTCGATTTGCAGAAACTTTCCTCAGGAGGATGGGTCAACAACCTTCGCTCACCACGTAGGCGATCTCGAATTTGGGCATTGCTCTCCCACACTTTAGCTAACCCCACGCAGTTCATGGCTTGGGCTAGCCAAAAAAAGCTCGAAGCCAAATGTTCTGATAATGTTTGGGTATAGATCATCAAATAACATAATAAGTACTGCTAACAGACCATGCAGTGGCAAGCTGCCTGAACCAAGGAAACTAACTTCAATGGCTACGCAGACAATGCATTGCCAGATCCAACCCAGCCGGAAAAAAATGGGGGCCCGGGCAGTGTGGTCCATGACCATGAAGACCATCAGGATCATCACATGGGCAGAAGGTGGCTAATGAAAGCCTTGAAATCTATTGGATGACCGTATGTAAGAGCATGTAAAAACACCCCGGATATTTCTAGCCGGGCAGAATTCCATCCTTTAAGATCTTCAAAGGAAGTTGTTTGAAACAAATGCAACATAAAAATGAGATGAACCAATTCTGGCTTTATGTGATGTTCCCAATAGCGTCGAATAACTTGAAATCTGATATGTGGATGCAATGTTTTCTCCAGCATCATTTCTGATTGAACGATCATTGCAGTTCAAGATCATTAAACATTGACATCTAAGATACCCTGAGCCACTTTTCCAGAGGTTCCGCTCCATCATGACAGGTCTTGGACATCATGAGTTCCTCCCATCATGGACTAGCAACCAACATGAATCATATTTAACAATCAGCTAATATGCTATATATGGGGTATTCAAAAAATAGTATACTATTTCTAAAAATAGTAAACTAAATTTGTGATGATCATAAAATAGTATACTATTACGTTTTCACCCCACATAATAGTAGGTAAAAAGCTACAAAGGTACTTATAACCCCATTTATAGAATGTATAATCCCATAGAAATAACCAGTTATAACTAATAGCCATGGCCATAACTGTAGAACCCCAGTTGCAACTCCACTAACTTATAGCATCACCCTTCCAGGATCATCCAGGCCCACCCAAGGTGCCAAACATACCTTTTTTTTTCAGTTTCAGACCATGCCATCTGAGTTAGAGTGACGACATGTGTCCAAGCGAAACAAATATCGCAGCAGAAAAAAACGCTCGAGAAGGCGACGGTGAACTTTCTTAGCAAGGCCCTTGACAGTGCCTACAGTATCTTCGTCGCAGTACCAATGGTTGAATCGACGGTCGCCATTGCGTAGTTCAGTTCAATGAATCATGTGGAAATGCCCATGTCTGTTGGGCTGAAATTGGCGTTCACAAGGCCGAGGCCGATCCTTGAAGTTGGCCATCAGCAATGTCCGAGCAAAGAAAGCCGGCTAGAGCAATCCTCCCGGAAAAGTTGGTGAATTCTCCGCATTTTTTCCACCTTTCAGCGCCTAAAGTCGGGTTTTGCTAAAGACAAAGGTTATGTTTTTGTTTTGTGGCGAAATCCAGCTCTGGAATGGCAAAATCCCATTCCGAGGGGTTAAGTCTTTGTGGAACATGTACACCGTGCATGTGTGCTAATTTCTCATGGCAACATCTTGGATGTACCTGGTGAACTTGCAAGGTTGACTTGCCATTTTTCGGCGTTTTCGGGTGTCAATAAGTCCATTTTGCCAGGATGGACCCCCCCACATTAAAAAAAACATGTTTATAAACTTGATATCTGTCTTAGACCCCTGTTCGCCTAGTTTTCCACCAACTTACATAGTATAAGAACATATCAGATCATATAAAAACATACACTGGTTGGTGGTTGACCTACCCCTCCGAAAAACATGAGTTCGTCAGTTGGGATGATGACATTCCCAAGATGTGGAAAGTCAAAAAAAAACCATGGTTCCAAACCACCAAGCAGCACAGATCACTGTACACCCCATTGGGTCCAAGATACGCACTACTTGACGTTGACGGTCCGACTCCAGATCCCCAAACCTCAGACGGTGACAGATCCTACATCCACAAGCTGGGGCCCATCGGCCTCTGGTCATTTAATATAGCAAAAAAAAGTGGCGACTTAGTGAGATGTAGTGGAATTTGATGGGATTTAGATAGCTAAGTGGGTGAACATAGCTCCAAAAACTATGGTTTCTGAATTATGACATCTTAGAACATATTAAAACTATAGACTATAGTATTGGTTATAAACCAACCAACATCGCTGGGGGTGGGGGGCCGCGGACCCACATTCCAGTTGGGATGCTGCAAAAGTCACGATCCGTGCTGGATATTTCTCCAAGAAAGCCGGATTACTGTACAACCGTAGCGATCAGCGTCGTCTACGGACGATTTCTTCATGGGGCTGCACTTTGAATCCCATGCGCCGGTGATGAATTTGGGCATGAAGCCTTTCATCCACAAACGTGTCCAAGCCCTGAAACATCCAATGTCATTCTTGATTTGGGAGCGCGCCCTGTGGGTAATCCTCCCCATAAAACAAGATGGGCCCTCCCGGGGTATATCTGTGCTGCTTACCCTTCTGTAGCATGTGCAAGACCATTTGCAGATCATGTTCCGAACGGGAAACCGTGGCTTTTCCACACCTTAGAGTTTAGGCTGAATCATCTAAATCCCAATTCCATCATATTTTATTGCGTAACCATCCCTAGTTTACGTTGGTCTTGGGGGTTTGCCCCCTGAGGACCAAACTTGAACTTGCTGTCCTGCTCTTGCCATTCCAAAGGTGGCAAATGCCTGAGAGGACATCTGTCGAGTTTTTGTGGATTGCTTTAAGGATTTTGCTGGGATTAACCAATGAATAATGATGTATATGATTGATCTGGTGATATTAGTCGGATATGATAGGGATATAAGATCAGCAATATCCGGATCAATGGACTGGTTAAAGGGATGGAAAACCATGTGTTTTATCCGCTAATTCAGGGGGTGATGCAGATTTCCCTTCAAGAATTTCCGGGATCTATAGACTGCTCAATTGGGATTCCAAGCGGCCGCATAAAGGTTGATGCGCTGACCACATACATGATGTGCTGCAGCTACCGAACTCACATTCCCCAAGGCTGTGACAGTTGCTGAACATCGACGCGTTCCACAAAGTTCAGACCTGGGCGATACAACGGGGCATCGGTCCCTGAAGGGACACTGAATCCCCATGGATAATGACCATCCCTACGTTCGATGGTGCCCCAGTTGCCGCCAATTGGCGATTCTTTGAACTCCAACCATCACGAACAAAACTGTTGAGTTTCTGGAGATGAAACAATTTGGTTGGATTGGGCAACATAAATCAACTTAGCTAAACAAATTGGGACAGCACCCCCCCACGTCATGGTCATGCTTCTGTATGTAGGCTGTATGTAGGAGGCTGGGATGGGTGGGGCTAGGTAGTGTGTCACTAGCATGTGAGGCAACAAGTAGGTAGTATGTTGCTAGCATCTTTCCCACCCCCTGTGGGATGGGTGGGATCTTATAGAGGTATCATGTAGATAGTATAGGTAGTACGTTGCTAGCACGTATGTATATCATATGAGATCGTCGCAGTAGCGAGTACATGGCTACTATGAAGGTACTGTATGGGCAGCAATATAGTTGTAAATAGATTGTATGGGCTGTATGGGCATATAGGCAGTGAACCCTGGAGCATTGAGATCTTGACCGATGGTCGTATATAGCCAGGCCACCAACATGGGGGCGGAAGGGGGGGTTGCCGGCCGCCGGCCGAGACCATATATATGTGCATAAACCATGGGGTGTAGCAGCTAGGTATAGCATACACACACATATATATATATATATATATATGTATATCAGAAAAGGAATTGACTATGATAAAACCCGCTCCAGAATAGTGCACTTATCTACTGCCGCCATAGCCATGAAAGAAGCGCATCATGAAGATCAAAGCAAAGTTTCATGAAGTTCTACGGGGTTGCTGGCCTGGACCATATTATGTATATATATATATGTATTATATATATATATATATAAATATAGTATACAGTATGCTAGTTTTGCCTGTGCTCGGGTAAATGGCTATGGATAGCCCGAAAGCCATCATTGCTTTTTGTGGAAGGCATGGACCACACATAAAGCCATCCTGGTTTTCCATACATGAAAAAAAAACACTGCAACAATCATAGTTTTGTCTAGCACGGATTGGGTGAGCCATCAACAGGTCATTATTATGGTTGATTAAATCAAGTTGATTATATATATATATACACCATCTGGTTATTTAACATAGCCATGGAAAATCACCATTTTTAATAGGTAAACCATCTATAAATAGGCCATTTCCCATGGCTATGTTAAATAACCAGAGGGTATATATTATTATGATGCCATGATGCGAGATTCTGCGAATACATTATCAGATTGCATAGCAGAGTTTCTGAGTGCGAATCCGATGTGACAATAACTACAGGATGCTTGGCCCTAGACACGCTTGCAATCGAGTTGTTTTTTGGCTGTACAATCCCAAGGTGGAACAATTTGGGTCACTGAGTCTCTTCCGCAATATTAAATGTATTCCCAAAAGCACTGATCCAATATTGTATCTATTGATGTTCATATCCTAAAGGGGACAGCAATCATATCATGTAGATTTTATCCATTTACATCTGGCAATGTTTTCTGGTTGCAGGCCATATGAATTGATGGGTTATACTATATCACTTATACAACATTATTGCAATCCTGTTGGTTATAACCACTGTATCATACATCAACTTTTAATTATTGATGGCTTATGAACCAACCAACAGTATACACCATTCTACACATCCAAAAATTGCGCCGTTCTTCATGGATTCATGGCGCTTGTTTTTCTGCTCCTAGGCTTGCGACCTTTGCCGGGACCACGGAACCATTGGTATCTCAGCGCCTGAACGGTATCGATGCTTGGAGCTGGGGGATGTCGAAGAGACCCTCTGGTAAACGTTTCGATGGAAAGTCACCATCTTGAACGTTTCGTTGGTGGTATACCTACCCCAAATATAAAAGTCAGTTGGGATGATGACATTCCCATATGTATTATGGAGAATTTTTTAATTCATGTTCGAAACCACCAACACCAGTGAAGTTCGGTAAATCAAGGATTTCTATGGGAAAGCGGCCCAAAAATTGCTGTAACTTCAATGACCAGAGGTCTAAATAGCTGGTCCAGTTGGAACAAACCCACGATGAGTTCACCATAGTTCATCACCTCATCGTTGCTAGGATATGGGGCCCCTGTTTTTTGGGTGAAACGTATCCACTTACAGTATATATAACCCATTGCCTGCACCCCGGAGAAAAAAAACCCTGAATTTAGTATGCGACCCGAAGAATGGGATCCCAAAGCAATTCGAGTATGGGATATGGCTCAACTGGCAGGCACTCCATGTTCAATTTAGGGGATGTCCCAGTCATTTTGAAAGGAACAACCCAGGATCATGAAAGTCAGTATACTTGCTGACTACGCAGCTGAATCTCAGTAAGAAAATTCTGATTGCAGGGCCTCAGGATGAAACAATGTTCCGAGTCTCATCACTGGTCCCAGTTCTACCCCTCACGGGATCTACCACAGAACATCAGGCCAGGATTGTCCAATACTGCAACTATGCACCATTTTCCAGATGGTTTGCCGGAACCTGCCTCTTAGTAATTAGATCCAATTAGCCATCCTTCACATTGTTTTTCAGTCTCAAATTCAAAAGTACCATCAAAACGCTCACAAATCTATCCAGATTGATTCCATACATAATCTCTGCAGAGTCTATACGAAATCTGTATCTTTCCATAATACAAAATCTGTGAACATTTCCATACATACTGTATATTTCTTGGCCAATCACTTCCATGGGAAGGTCCCACAGTTATGGCCCAAAATACCAGTTATAAGTACTTCTAACCCCATTTATAGAATTTATAATCCCATAGAAATAACCAGTTACAACTAATAGCCATGGCCATTTCACTGCACCCAGCCTTCCAAAGTTTGATCCTCACCGCGTTGTTGAAGGTCACGCCATTCCGGGCCTCGACCTCCAACAGAATCTGCTCCACCTTGGGGTCAGAGTTTTTCGACTCGGAAATTCTTCGGGGGAACAACTCACCATGGGTTTTCTTCATGGTAAAACAGGCCAAAACCATCCAAATCCCATTTTTTTTGATATTGTTTGAATTGAATCCTGGGTTTTTACTTGGGAGAATTCATACGGAACATCATCAATCACAGTTTCTGTTCATATGCTTTGACCACATAAGATTGAGGGTCCCTGTAAATTGCAAAAATTGCAACCCTTGAACCTTGTATCAGCATGTGGTCGGCACGGAGATTCAAGGATCAACAGCCAGAAATCTATAATCAGCTGCTGGAACATATAGGCTAAACAGGGTATCTACCAAGAAGAGGTTTACCCAGAAAGTGTACTCAAACATCTCTTGTCGCACGAGACGCACCTTCAAGTCACTGGCGTGAGTCATGGAATCAAACATGGAGTGTCCAGCCTGAAGCACTGCTCGAAGCAACATCAATTTTCATGGCTTACATAACATATGGTTACGACATGTGAGAAATGGATCCATTTTCAACTGGAGGTCGAGTTCTGATCCGTTTCTGAAATTTTAACCAGATGAGACATGGAAAAATCGTCTCAACCTGATGACTTTGAGATGTGTGGGGAGTTCCAGGTCAACGGATGGCTGGGATCCGTTACAGTAAACGCCAAGGGAACAGAACAGTATGAATAAAACCTACTGGTGCTTACTAGGGAATGGATGGGTTGCTGGGGGTTGCTGGGGGTTGCTGGGATGATTATTCATAGTTATTGTGGATCATTCCCGAAAATTCCCTGCGTTTAGCACCAGTAAGAAAATTGAATATTGAAATGACACGATCAACCAAAGTAGCCAAGGGGTGAGGTGCAAGCCACGTCCATGCTCCAAATTTCCTTCTGAGAAATCTCCTGGGAGCAACAAACAGTCACAAACGCAAAGGGACCCGCTCTACACCCATCCAAGTGTAGATATATCTCACTTGTATATATATATATATATGGGGGTTCCTGAAATAGGGGTATCCCCAAATCATCCATTTTAATGAGATTTTCCACTGTAAACCATCCAGCTATTGGGGTACCACCATTTATGGAAACCTTCATATATACATGTGCCATAAACTCTTGTTTCTTTTGGCCTTATAAACCAACTTCCCCGGGACAGCCCTTCAATGCCGGCGCTGCCCGGTGCCTGGTCAAAGTATTTGTAGAATTCATCCAGTCCCGATGCTGCCAGCAGCACCTGCATGTGGTCCAACTGTCCGGTTTTCTGTTGGAACATCCAATAGAATCCGCCACTGGCATGGCGCTTGCTTTTTCTTGTGAAATGATCGACGGAACCATGGTCTTACAAGCCAAGTATGGGGGCTTACTGTAAAAACAAAATTGCCCTAAACGCCCTATAATCAACCGGCGCCCCCAAGCTAGAAGTTGTTTGTCAAATCTAACTAAAGTTATTGACCACCATAGAGCTAGGCAACCTACCATTTCAAACCATAAAATAAACCAACTGACAAAAGTACAGAACGGCCCCTCATGGGGGAGTGATTTTTGCTCTAGAAATGGTCAAAAATACTGGTATTTACAGTGTTTTGTGACCAAAGTGGGCTTAAAACCGTTATTTTAGAGCAAAAAATAGAGTTCACCTCCAAAGGCTCTCATATGCTGTCATAAATCACTGGCATTTACAGACTCTTGTGGCAGGATTCAATTTTTTCTGTGAGGCTTGCAAAGAACTACAAACAATCAGCACATAACAGAAAACATCTGCTGCACAACATGCCATAAGAATGAAACATCTGCTGCACAACATGCCATAAGAATGGGTAGCTGCACATCTTGGAACAGAATATACAGTAGCAATAGGTGACTAGTGTGATGGAGGTGATGGAGAAATTCTATTGCTAAAAGCAATTGATATGATATAGGTGTTTCTTCATGAACTTGTTAGATTGATATCATCTTAACATATATTGTATATAGAAGCATTTGCGCTACATAAGAAGTATGGTGGGAAGGGCATACATTATATAGGTGGATATAACATAACAGAAAACATCTGCTGCACAACATGCCATAAGAATGAAACATTGCTGCACAACATGCCATAAGAATGGGTAGCTGCACATCTTGGAACAGAATATACAGTAGCAATAGGTGACTAGTGTGATGGAGGTGATGGAGAAATTCTATTGCTAAAGCAATTGATATGATATAGGTGTTTCTTCATGAACTTGTTAGATTGATATCATCTTAACATATATTGTATATAGAAGCATTTGCGCTACATAAGAAGTATGGTGGGAAGGGCATACATTATATAGGTGGATATAACATAACAGAAAACATCTAACACTCTGGATAAGAAGGATGGTGGGAATGTTACAACTCAAGAAGTAGGTACATATCTCGTTTATCATTGTTATCTTGCAGAGTCTTGTCAGCAGTCTCATTTCAATAGTTAGACAGAGAGAGAGAGAGAAAGCCTAAGAGACAAAGAAATTTGTCAAGCTGTTGAATATTAAGGTCAGGCAACCTGTGTGGTGGCATAGCTATTCAAAGATAACGGTATGTTTGCTTCTTTGAAACATAAGTTTAAAATATGGCCAAGATCCAAACATACACAATCTAGAATCACCAACACCTGCACAGGCATCAAAACAAAAAACAAACCAACCAAACCACCAACAAAAAAAAAAAAAAAACAAACCACTAGATGCACCACACAGCACCAAAAAAACCAAAAAAACTAAAAATTCCAGGAACTATGGGTCCACTTCTGAGTAGTTGCTGGAATTTTTGTTTTTTTTGGTGCCTGTCGATGTTTGGTGCATCTAGTGGTTTGTTTTTTTTGTTTTTTTTGGTGCCTGTCAATGTTTTGTGAAGTCAGAGTCACCAAACCTGCACAGGCACCAAAAAAACAAAAAAAACCAAACCACTAGATGCACCAAACCTGCACAGGCACCAAAAAAACCAAAAACACTAAAAATTCCAGGAACTATGGGTCCACTTCTGAGTAGTTGCTGGAATTTTTGTTTTTTTTGTTTTTTGTTGGTGCCTGTCGATGTTTGGTGCATCTAGTGGTTTGTTTTTTTTGGTGCCTGTCAATGTTTTGTGAAGTCAGAGTCACCAAACCTGCACAGGCACCAAAAAAACCAAAAAAACCAAACCACTAGATGCACCAAACCTGCACAGGCACCAAAAAAACCAAAAAAAACAAACCACTAGATGCACCAAACCTGCACAGGCACCAAAAAAACTAAAAATTCCAGGAACTATGGGTCCACTTCTGAGTACTTGCTGGAATTTTTGTTTTTTTTGGTGCCTGTCGATGTTTGGTGCATCTAGTGGTTTGTTTTTTTTGTTTTTTTGGTGCCTGTCAATGTTTTTGTATATCTCATGTCAAGATCATGATGAAAAAAATGTATTTTACTAGGGTTTTAGACCCTCCAAATGCATAAAACATCGGTATTTACAGTGTTTTATCATCATTTTTAATGAAAATTCACTCCCCCACGGGGTGCCGCCCTCCAAAAGTATGGGGCACCATCTTCTATGCGAAATCTCAAGGGTACTGCAACCATCGCCAACAAAAACTCGCCGGAAAATTCAGGGTGCAGAAACTCCAATGAAGATCTGCAGTGATTTCACCGGAAATAAAATCGGAACATATATCTGGCTGAAATTTCATATTGCAACCAACAACTGAAAGGGTGGTCATTTTGAGGATGACTCCCCTTATACTAACCATTTCAGTGATGTCTCAGTGATCTCATGTCCCAATAATTCAGCCAATGAGAAACGTGGCTAGAGATCTTAAAGTCCAGTTCATGGCTAGGATTTCATACAGGCTTCACTCTCCAAAACAATATCAGCAACATTAGTAGTTGAAGGAAAGATGTGTTTGTCCGAATGATCTTCGGTATAAGATGGATGTACTCAGTGTGAAGTCCAGCTACACCCTCACGTTGTTGCGTGAAGATGTATAGTAATCTCGCTTCGGATGCTGCAATATGCATTAATTAAACAAAAAAACATCGCATGATCTGGGAAAGCGTTACAAATTAGGTCTTAAGGTTTGACCCACATCCATTTCTTGGCATTGTATGCATCCATCAAATGTCCACCAATCATGTACCCAATATATGCCCATAATCATCCACCATCATTACAGATTCTGTATATTGTTCATTCCAAGGTATAACTATATTTAGGAACAAACAAACCGAAGTGGGGGGGATCACCACATTCTCAAACACCCATTTCTAACCTGCGTGGACATCAAGTCCTTGTTCTTCTTATCCTTCGGCATCGCGTCAAAGTCTTGGGATCTTTGCCTGACCGGACATGGTCCTGATACGTAGTCAGTGACCATCTCGCTGATTCTTAAAATGAAGGTTGAAGGACCCAATATCATCAAACATCATCAAAAATCGTATGTTGATGCTTTTTGGAGGTTTCCTAAAATGGGGGTACCTTCTAATCATCCATTTTTATGGCATTTTGCAGTATAAACCATCCAGCATCATCCAGCTATTGGGGTACACCGATTTATGGCCACCAAAACCTCCAGCTACGGGCATTAACAAAAACTGGTCACAAAAGCGAACATGTTTAACCACTAATGCACATGTATACTGTATATTGTATATTGTATATATATACATATAAACTATATCAGTGATTACATCATTATGGATGTATATATATATATATATATTCTTGTATATACAAGAAAAAATATATATATATATACACCTCCATAATGATGTAATCACTGATATAGTTTATATGTATACATATATATATATATACACAGATACATTCATAATTATATACATATATACATTATTATATAGAGTATCTATGTATCTATGTACCTATGTACCTATGTATCTATGTATCTATATATTGTTGTATCTATGTGGTTAGATAGATGGATGGATAGATAGATAGATATATAGACATATAAACAGACAGATGGATAAGATGGATAAGATAAACAAAGATACGATAGATAAGAAAGATAAGACAGATAAAATAAATAGGATAGATAGGATAGATAGGATAGATAGGATAGATAGGATAGATAAGATAGATAAGATAGACGGGACAGATACGAAAGATAAGGTAGACAAGATAGATAAGATAGATAAGACAGATAAGATAGAAAAAAAGAAAAGATAGATAAGACAGAGAAACGGTAGATAAGATAGATACGATATACAAGTAAAAAGAAAAACAATAATATAAATATTGCATATATATATATCGATAAATAGAAAGATCGATCGATAGATAGATGGATTGATTGATGGATAGATAAACTATTTGATTGATTATTATAATTATATATTTATTATTAAAAAACAAAACCATATAATATAATATATATAATATATATATATATTTACATACAACCCAACATAATACATAATATGTAATGTGAAATAAATAAACAATATATGATAAATATTAAGAATATACATATATATATATATACATATATTTATATTAGTATTTATATATACTATACATATTTTGTCATATTTAAAAACTACGTTCTGTCTCAAGATGTTCTGCTCCGATGGCCAAAATAATGCAACTATTGCTTGTTGTTTACCTTTTCATGATGTTTTTGCTGAATATTCCCTTTCCCACACAGTGACGGTGGGTGTAGGATTGAATAAAATTGGGTACCCTTAAATCCATTGCTTAATCATCATGCTTCCCATTAAAGTTGCTGCTGAGGGGGGGGTATACTCCATTGATTGACTTAAATGGATACCAGTGAAACCTACTTGATATGATTTTTACACGTGTCTGAACATGGTTTCTAAAAGCCTCAAAATACCCTATTGGATAGGTTTAGTGGTTATGGCAACCAAATATACCACGCATGAATGACATTGATGGCGCCTCAACTGTGATGGATATCTTCAGGCGCCATGCATTCGACGGCCATAGTGACGTCACAACAGCTTCGGTTGAGATTGTGCTAGCGATTTGGAATTTGGGTTTCTCCGGAAATAAAGGCTACACCATCTTTAAATCTCAAGTTTGCTACACCTCTTGTCGTGGGTTCTTATCATTTTCCACCTTTTTCCGTCAAAAAAAATGGGGGTACATCCCCCATTCGACACATCTTGGTGGAACACTGACCTGGATGTGAAGATCCAGGGTGAAAAAACTTGGGATGGAAAGGTGTAAATTACTACAATGTGAGGCCCCCAAGATAGCTAAGTTGGTGCCAATAACTCCAATAACTATGGTTTATGGTACTTATAACTATAGATACTGGGGCTTATAAACCAACTTATAACTGGGGGGCCTCACATTGTATGTTTCAGTTGAAAAACAAAGCTAGTAATACTAGCAATGATACGACACCACCACCTAGTAACTGCAGCTTTCCCAGGTTTTCCTATGTATAACCCAACTTCACCATTTCTGACCCTATATACTTCTGCGCAGAGATGACATGCGATGACCAGCAACGGCAGCCCAAAGTTTCCCAGAAGCTGTTCGGAAGCCTAGATCTAGGGCCTGGGTTGTATATGTATGGAGGGCTCCTAAAATGGGCTCCTAAAATGGAGGTACCCCAAATCCCAAATCCTCCAAATTAGACCATTTTTAGTATTGAGACCGTTTTGGTGATCCCATATTTTCGTCATATTTCAAATTGTCTCTATATATATATGTATATATATATATATGTATATATATAAATAAATATATATATAAATATATATATATGTAAACTCTCACATGAAGGATAGTAACCCATTCCTGCTTGCATTCAAAGGCGAACATTCCAACTGTCCAACTGTCATCTCCGCTATGTCCTCTGAGGTTGAAAGATGCAGCGTGGCGTCTCCGTTTACGAAATCACATACGTTGGTGAACATAACTCCAACAACTATTGCGCATGATACTAATAACATCTTGTAACAAACTAGTCTTCATGCGGTTTAAACCAACAATCATCACCATTGCGGTGACTATCAAAATCATTGGCAAAAGGCACATGAAAATTGAAAAACATGGGACACCAAAACATATATCGTCCATCCTCAGAGAAACTTTTCTCGGCTTTTCTCTCCTCACTTTTTTCGTTTCAGGTGTTTTCTCTACTCTTGACTATCCCCATTCTTTTGGAAGGGGCATTTTTTTTAATATAGAGACGGAGGCCATGGTTCCCATCAGGACTCCCAGGTTCCCCGCGTGTTGATGCGATTCAAAGGCGATCGATTCTTCAGATGATTCTGTAACCTGGGCGTTGGAAACACGGCGAGGGAACTGGGGGATTTGACTCAGAAGTTGATGGATTTGAGGAGCTGCAGTAAGGGTCCCAAGAAGAACAAATGCTGGTTGAACGGAATTTCATGGATTTTCTGACTTTCGAAAAAAAAGTGCTCGAGTTCTGCTACGAAGAGAATTTTAAGATCTGTTAAGAACACAGGAAGGTGTTTATGCACTCTTGATGGTGGACGTGAATTTCCCAAGTCACTTCTGAGTCACAAATTGATTGATGTTCATCCGTCTGTCTAGACAGAGGCTTCATGCGCCCAAAAAAAGATGTCCAATTTCGAAGGCATCTTAAGTGGTCCAAAAGAAAAAACGAAAAGGTCTATATATATATATGTATATGTATATTATTTATTTATTAAGTATTATGTGTTTAAATATATATATATATATTATTGAATATTATTAAATATAATATATTATTAAATATCAGTTATTATTAAATAACATATTGCTAAATATTATCTATTATTAAATATTATTAAATATCATATATTATTAAATATCATATATTATTAAATATCATATTGTTAAATTATATATGAAATATATTATAATGATTTATAGTGTATATGAAAATATACTAAAAAATATATATTATTACATGTTTGTATATTATAAATATTTAAAAATAAATATAAATACACATATATATATATTATATTATATTATATTATATTATATTCCTTCCAATTACTATACTTTTGATGATTAGCTCGTGTCATCACAAGAGTTGCCGCATCCGTGCCATCACCTTTTCGCAGCATCTCCGATGATCCACACAGGAACCAATGCTGCGAACGCGATCAAAATCAAACTCCCCCGCCCCAACAAAATGGAATCGTCATGGATAGAGTTCATCTATACTTGTACAGTTAGATCATATGAATATTATGCAGCAACAAGTTGGAGCAACAAGTATGAGTGGGTAGAACTTCATGGAACCTGGATGGTTTGTGTCAAGTCCAGTTGACTCCGTCTCTCGCCATCCCCATATGCCATATGACTGATGCTTATAGCTATTTATAGCTGCAAGGCTGATCTACCATGGGATGCCCACGTTCTCGAACGACCCATCTGGATGTAGTTTTGATTCCCAACCATTGTCGTTTTGATTCCCGACATTTTTTTTGAGAGCCGTTCTTTTTATCTGGTTGGTGGTTGAGCCATCCCTCTGAAAAATATGAAAGTCAGTTGGGATGAGTATTCCCAATGTATGGGAAATAGAACATGTTCCAAACCACCAACCAGTTACAGTATGTTGTTTCTCCGTATCAATCATGGCTAAATGGTGTGCCTTGGCTTGCCATTTTGGGCCATAAAATATCATCCGTTTCAACACAGGCTGGTCAACTTTGATATTCCATGACTTGTTTCAATACCATAGTTAAAAAGTTAAAACATCTATAGGATGTGAACCAATGATAATTTCTCTGGTGTTGCAGCAAGGGCTCCCCTGGTACAAGTTGGTTTATAGCCCCATCTCATCTAAGCCCCATCTCATCTAACTATATGCACAGTATGTATCATATTGTATTATTAATATCTATATATATATATATAAATAAATATATAAAAATAAATAGCTGCATGATGATGGCCATAAACCATAGGTGTACAGTTATCAGCGAACTTAACAGCTCTGAACTGGGGAACCACCGAGTGTATCCTCCACGGAAGGATTTTGACCCCGGAAACCGCTGGCCATAAAGGCCGGCCGTTGCGCTTCGCGGTGCTGGGGAGAAATGGCGGTGATGAGAGCGTCGGCTGCGACAAATGGAATGGAAGCTTGCAAGATCGCCAATGTACACCCCGAGAAATGGTCAATTGTTTGATGTTTTTTTTGCGAATCACCATATTAGTATATATCAGTTATATATTGTTCCCTTTCTTCACACGTCAATACATATGGGTAAGGTTACCCCCAGTTATTTGACATAGAAGCCCACGATGGTTTATGCGAGTTGGGAGGAAAATCATCTTCCACACCCAATGTCTGGGGTTCCATATTTTCTTTGGAATGTATATACTTTGATCGATCATGGAGTTAGCTGGCTAAAAACTTGGTTCTATCCCCTTGTACAGTGAGTGTTTGTACCTACTAGCACATTTAAGTTACTCCATGGTTCATCTAAGCAAGAGGCCATGCACCAAGCATATTTTCGTGTGAATCTAATCCTAGACCTTCAGCAGTCACAACAACACCAGAAGGATAGCTGGAGCTGAATATATAGTTGTATGATGTTGTATGATGTAGATACACCGATTATACTGGGCAAACAAAGTCAATTTCATGTCTGCTTTGGTGTTGTATTCCCGCATATACAGTAAACCCAAAAAAAAAAACATTCACTCTGTCAACCAACGGTTACCAGCAAATTTGGGCGTTACTAAAATAAACACAAATGAACTTGTCCAACCGGCACTCCGAAAAATCTGCTTCGGGAGGTTGGCGCGGATGGGGTGCTTTGTCAGGTGCTTGTATATACCACACGCACAAGCACAAACCGGAAGCAAATCGATGAACAGTGAGCAAAAACGATGATTTTGGAATGGGATATTCAATCCCATTCAGTTCGAGTATGATTCAGGATTCAATCACATCCTCACCATGGTCATTACCGCAACATACCATACATCCTGAGGAGATGAACGTACCTTGGCAGGTACCTTAGCAGGTACCACGGTACCAAAACATCCCCCAACCTCCCAAAAACCAGTGGATTTCCATCAGAACTATGATACTTTCGATGATACCTACGTAGCTTTCCACCACAAAAAACCTTTCAGCTTTGTACCTAACAATGTGGGGCACTATGTCACTGTGATTTATTGTACAACTGTAGTCTTCATGGGATTTTTACAAAAACATTCACGGCTCACGTCTGTGTTCCCCACATTGAAGGACTTGAGATGAGCAGTGTTCACAATCCCCCTATTCCATTCTACTGGTTGGTTAAGAACGGGATTTCCCGTTCTTGGATTATTGTAATCCCCGATATATGAAGGGTAGTGAAGGGTAGTATAATCCCCGAACCAATCATCAACCAACCATCATTTATCAGTTATCAGAAATATTCTCCACTTATGTGCCCTATAAATTCCCACAATTTATCATATAACAGGTGGTATAACTAAGAAAGATGAGTAGATCGCAGCCACAGCTCAGATGAACAGATTTTCTCATCACCGCTGTTTCCTCCTCTATAGATGGGCCATCACAGATCGGCCCGGCTCGTGAGACATCGATCAGCGACAGGGTGCCGAAAAATGGCGAGGTTGGATGTGGGTGGCCCCTGAGGTACCCCTGAACAGTTGTAACCGGCTTATCATGATTCATCAGCTGAATTACGCAGGAGTTACAATCTCATTTCTAACTGTTAAGGGCCACAAGTGTATGGACACAACTTCATTTTCTGCCTAATAAGGAGACTTGAATTGTCCGGGAGATGGGTACTTGTGCCTTGAAACCCTATAAACATATCTAGAGGGAGCACCCACGACTGCTGCCATCATAATATTGCCTGGTTTCTTTACAATACCATCTGACAATCAATCATTGCCGGTATTCATGGCACTGTCCAAAACTAAGATAGTCCGAATTCCACGAGTTCTACAGAGTACTCATAGTTGTCCTTTTTACCTAAATACATGAAATACATCAGAACTTGAAGTCAATCCTTCATCTTCATCTTCAGACAAACCCATATCAACCATTGTGTTAAGATACATGAAAACAATCAGAACTTGAAGTCAACCCTCCATTATCGGACAAACCCAAAATGTTTGCTCATCAAATCCCCCATGTTTGGACTCATGACACCCTCAGATCTTCCGCGCGAGGACTGCTTTGATCCGATTGTGGCGCTGGTGCCAATCCGTCCTGCGAAGATAACAAGACGCCATGGACATCGCCAAATTTTCCAATGATTTTCATGTATAGACACAAGGGGGATAATAAATATGGAGATGGAGTGGTGTGCTATATGTTTTTTTGTCAGACATATCACCACTAGCATGATATTTTGGTTTGGTACCTGTTAAGGTTACTAGGCTCCCCAAACGAAACCGCGACAACGTTGGTGAACATAACTCCAATAGCTATGATTTATGATGCTTATATAGACAAGTATAGAGTAAGTATAGTATAGTATACTATAGTATTTTCAAATATGAGTAGTAATTATTAGTAACTTATTACGTAATATTACGTATTCATAGGCTTCATAAACCAAGAATCACATCACGTTGGCCCCCACAATTCCATTCATGTGTTTCCCTTCCACCAAACTGATTCACCGTTTCCTGCTGTAGTGATGTGACAACAACTTGCCGTGGAGCTCCATGGTGCTGCTACTGGATTTCAGATATCCACAGAGATCTGCCTGGGATGACCGTGGCATTGATGCCATCACAATATGGTCAGTCGATTGAAGCGCTTTACTCATGTTCAAAAAAAACATCAAAAAAAAGAAACAACAAGGATCCAACATGGGCCATGGGGATTGACCGAGCAATTGGGATACAAGCAGGTTATCAACGGTTATCATGTTTTGTCGGCGGAAAGGTACCACGCAGAAACCCTTGTCATGGGGTCACCTCATGGATTTTTTATTCTCTCTCTGCACATGAAAATACACATGACACACAGATTTCCAACCCACCCTCCGGTAATCAAACATAGCAATTACTGTAGATGTTCCCTATACTTTTGAGAGGGTTTAAAGGGAAAAGCATCTACTGTATAAAATTGTGTGTTTTTCCATTGCGACGCTTGATTAGTGGAGGGTCAAAGGTCATGTTTTTATGGAAAACTCAATTCGTAGCTCCCATGGGCTCGCCGTTGGCAGTAGTACCCCTATCGCTCCGGCACCTTCGTCGTAGAAAGTTAGGGTATGATTTGGGGGAAAAACGTTGCCGTACCGGAGCTGTTTGGATCGAGAAAAAAACGTCGCAGCCGAGACCAGCCGAGCAGCCACCGTCTTCTCTCCACAGTAGTCCGTCGCTTTGGGTTGGCTCATGCTTCCCGCCTGCACGACGGGGGAGGGGAAACAGAAAGAACAGAAACATCGCTTCAACGTCTTCTGTAGGCGTGGGCGTACATTTACATATATAGATGGTTTAGAATGGAACATCCTATTAAAATTGATGATTTGGAGTACCACCATTTTAGGAAATCTCCATATAATTTTGTTCATCAGTCGTTTAAGATGAGAATTTTCCGATCCCGATTGGTGATGCCCATCCTAACCCCGAGAAATGCCACGAAATGACTGATTTTGGGGATGAAACATGACATGCCCAAAAATGATATCAACATATATATGATAAATAAATAAACATATATATACCACGTTCAAAGGGGTGCCTAATGAATTTCAAGAATTGAGATTCTTAAGGGGTGCCTAATGGACACCCCTTAGCGTTCATGGAGATGGCACACCAGAAAATGATGAGTTCCAACCCAAAATTTTCCAATCCCACCCGCGTGGCATCTGTGGTGCACCCGACTTCATTTTTGGCGAGAAGAAATGCATGCGTTTCTTTTCGCATCGGATGTAAAATGTTCCCAAATTTCAAGAAAACTAGTCAAAATTAACACGAAATAACACGCGCAGGGGTTGTTCAAAAAGCACCCGACACGTTTCTAAGGGGTGCTTATTAGACACCCATTTGCCTAAGGGGTGCTTATTGGACACCCCCTACCGACCGACACGACACGGCAGTGACATGCAATGACACGCATGTTTTTCTTGATTTCTCAAAAAAAACTCGTGACCACTTATGACCGACACGACACGGCAACGACACGAAATGACACGCATTTCTGAAAGCAAACGTGGTAAAATCGAAGAAAAATGCACATATTACTATGAATACCTCATTATCTGTTAGTTTGGAACCTTAAAAATTAAGGGGTGCCTAATGGTTACCCCCTTAAGAGGTGCCTAATTGAGACCCGTTTGTACATCCTATATATATATATATATGATATATGATAGTTTTTATAATTATATATATAATATATACATAACATATATGATATATATATATATATGATATAATATAAATAATATGGAACTCTCTGAAATCTACCAACTGGAAACAACCGTCAACCTTCCGGTGACCCCATGACGATGCCTCGGCATCGCTACTGATCCTGGGATCTGGCTTGGAATGGAAGCAACACATCTTTGAAATCGCACCGTAACAATCAAAACTACAACAAAAAACAACACATAATGGAACAACAGTAAAATAAAGAACATAACTTGTTTGCTGAAATGGTCAACTGGGCTTCAAAAAACTAGAACAACATATAAATATATATAAATAACGTAGACAAACAACGTTGAAGCCCAGTTGACCATTTCAGTGTGGAACCACTGCTGTTTCAACAGCACTGCGAATCATCGCAGCGCCTCCCTTTCTGTTTCCGGTCCTTTGGAACGTCTCCTGGGCCAAATAGAAGCCCAGGTCGGTTTTGTTGAAAGCCTGGGCGGTGAAACGCTGGGTCCAACATGGTGCGTGCTGGTGCCAGCCTGGTGAAGAAATGATACAAGATGTGCAAACTGGTGCCACAGTGAGCTAAATCACGACTTCTTGGTTTATTTGACTAGCTAGGGTTGATGATGATTACAAACTCTTAAAAATATAGTTCGATAGGGGCCACAAACCAGCTATAACCAACTATAGGCGACCAAGGACGGTTTAGCAGTTTACCCAAGATATCACTGGCATGGTGAATCTTCCCTCTGCCCAGCAACAAGTCGATTGCTGCTGCGCCGGCGCTCCGTCCTGTGACAGGGATCGACTCAAATGAAGGTCATTGATATGGGTTTAGATTGATGAGCTCGTAGAATATAGTATTAACATAATATATGTTGTTAGATGTTGATAATTAATAACTATTCTGAACTAATATGGATTTAGCCAACACATCATAAAAACGCACAATGTTCCGTTTGATTGGTGTAGCCACAGCCAAGTTGATAATTTAAGTTGTGGAATCCACTGGTCTATTTCGATGAACGCATGAAGATCATGAAAGTGGTGTTTGTTTTTTCCATAGCGATGTCAAAAATTACAAGAGTGTACCCAGTTGCCCAAAGAAGGGCTCCATCTGGGCAATTTGCGTCTGGAAAATGCTCCATGACCTCTAAGACAGTTTCTTTGGTAATGGGAAAAACGATGTTAAACCATAAACATAGGTTATTTCCCATTTACCATAATGGTAAACATGGGGGTACAGGAAATTTTCAGGAAAACACATTTGGATCGATTCCTGGGACCATTCTAACACCAGGATGCCATACACCACCAGCATATTGTGCTATGCACGAGGGTCTTTCCAGACGATCCATGGGACATTCCCTCAGTGAAGTAAGGTGTTCTTCCCCTTTTTTCATGAACATCTTCAATGAATGAATGTAAAGGTTCCTGGATGTGGGAATGCTATTCCCTTCCATGAAAGTGTCAAGTGAACCACGAAAAGGATAGCTTCATGTTAGTTCGTTCCAAGAGATTAGGTAAAAGTCCCAACAAATTCACCAATCAACTAGGCATCAAGTGCCATGTTTGAATGGCTCAAGTCTGCTGCGCCCGTGCCTGGAGCATACAGAGCTCCGCTCCAACAGCGACGGCGTGTCCTGAAAAGCACGGCTCGCCAGAGGCTCGCCAGAGCTGCGGCGGAGGAAGGGCGTGAGTTTCCAAAAGGCGAAAAAGCCCCGTGCTTCACCATTTATAACTGGCTTAGAAAAGCCCATTTCAGTGATGTGATATCATCAATTTCACCTTAGGAGTGAGTTCATCCGATCTACTGTGAAGATCCGCTGCAGTAAACCATGGGTGAATGGACATCTTTTAATGGTATATGTCATGGGAAAATCATGCGAAAATCATTTAAAAGTAGCTGGAAGTGGGAAGTGAAAGATGATTACTCCCCTGGTAATCTAACATGGTTAGCTGGGAAATCCCCTCTGCACAGGCGCTTCAATGGGGAAATGAACTATAAATACTGGAATTCTCCATTGCCATGTTTGAGTCCCAAAGGGTAACGCGATAATTGGATGTAATGTGATACTGATATGGGGATAATAATGAGGGGATAGTGAAATTGAAACAACGATATGCGGATTTCATAGATTATAATGGGGTGCAATTCATGATAGACAGTTAATGAGATATAGATGGGTATATAATTCGGTATATACTATATCAAACTTATTTTGTCAATCAATAATGAAACAAATCAATTGAATGTATTGTGGTATATGCTGATGCAGAGAGAAGGTGTATGACACTGGTGGGATTGAAGCCAGCAAAAAAAAACAACCATAACATGTACCATCTGGTTATGACTAACATAGCCATGGAAGCCATGGCCCATAGAAATAGATTATTTTCCCAGCTAGAAACCTCCATTTATAAGGGATTTTCCATGGCTATGTTAGTCATAACCAGAGGCTATTTGCGGTCTGGCCATGAGTTGACTCAACGAACCACGGCGAGTCCATTTCCTGTGGTCCCATATGCACTAAGGCCATGGAAGATTCAGCCAGCAACGCGGCACAGATAGAGCAGCAACGCCCCAAAATAGGTACAATGTGAGACCCCCAGTTATAAGTTGGCTTATAAGCCCCAGTAACTATAGTTATAAGTACCATAAACCATGGTTTATTAATTTGGGTGGTACTCCTCCAATAGTCAAAATCTGATACTTAAATGGTATCACCCCAATTAAACAGCCGTTTGGGGTTTATTAATCCAGGGTTGACATTAGTATAGAACAATGAAGTTCACCTTGAAAGCATGAGGAAAGAAAACTTCTACGACATCGTGGGGAGAAAACATTACTATTTGGGGTTTCCTGTGGATATCTACTGTTATGTTTCAGAAAAGTTTAAGGATGGGCTAAAGAAACGGATCTAGTCGTGCCGGATTCAAGAATCCCGAGATGCATTCCGGGCGAACCCTTCCCGTCGCTGGTTCCGTTCTCCGCTTCGCCTCTTCAATGTCTTGCTTCATGGTGGTCTTCAAAGCCGTGACCTGATCGATATGTATCGATTCGCGTTCGCGTGGGATCTCAAGTGCCTAAGGGCCTATGGGTGAAGGGCCTATTGGTGAAACATGTATAAACGGCTTGGAATCTGTGATGTGTATGTCGTGTCACGATCCCTTTACTTTAGTGATGATTTTTTTTTGCTGTACTTCCTTCCCCGCAAAGGGATTTTGTATGGATTTTGTGATAATCCTTTGCCCGCAGTGGGAAAAACATGTGCCAATATGTGCCAATTGGTTTGGGGGCAGGAAAATCAAAGTGAAAGGATTCGTTCAGAATGGCGGCAAAGCCAAGCAGGCATGGCTTTCACTAACTGAAATCCCAGATTTTGACGTGGGTATTGTTGATAGGGGACAGGTCATAACAACCGCCAACAAACCCGTGGTACAACCCCCCGGTAACAATGAATAGACTGGAATCAACCGGTCACGGCGCATAGAAACATGTCAAACGGAATATCTAATAGCAATTTGAGAAGATTTTCACCAAGAACTTATTGGTGCTAAATGTAGGGAATGGATGGGTTGCTGGGGGTTGCTGGGATGATTACTAGTTATTGATAGTTATTGAGATGATTCCCATCCATTCCCTGCGTGCTAAGCACCACAGTTATGGCCCTTTACCAGTTATAAGTACTTATAACCCATTATAACCCCATTTATAGAATGTATAATCCCATAGAAATAACCAGTTGTAACTAATAGCCATGGCCATAACTGCAGTAAGAAACCTGCCATTTCTCCAGTCTGCTTCCCGCTGGATCCCCCCGACCGTCTGGTGCAAGGGTGCCAGGTAGTTCTTAACGTCCTGTCGTTGATCAAATTGCATTACTAAGACAAATGTCGGAAACCAGAAGTGTTTTGGGGGCCCAAAAAGATAGCTAAGTTGCTTATAACACTTATAACTTATAACTTATAACTAGGGTTTATCGGGTATATCAACGGTATATCACTGTGCTTAGTAGGATTCATAAACCAACTTATGTGTTTTGGGGTGCCGAATTTTGAGATCACTACGGCTCGTGACCTATTTGAAATGGATCTAGCGCCAAGGCCAACTATAGGATGTAACAATCACTTTTTTACTAGGCTCTCTTGTATTTGAAATGATCTTCTGCAGTTGTAGCCCTTAACCGTTTTACAATTGACTTATAACCTCATTTAAGCGTAATATAATTTATCATACATGTAACATTATATAACCTGAATTGCAGGAGTTAGTTCATCCCATTTATATCCATTTAGAACATTAATAGCGGGCCATAACTGTGAGTCATGGACACGTCCCCACCGTCCTTCTCAGCCCTGCGGTCACACTCCCACAGGGTGGATCGTTCCTGCATCAGGAGTTGAGCATGAGCAAACTTAGATATTGAGTACTTAAAGCTGATTAAAGCTTGCTGTCACTGTTGTTATAAACTACATGTTATTTAACTTCCTTAGATACCCTCTACCAAACTTAATGATATACAGTAACATTAAACGAAACACATATTTAAACCACTATGTTCCTGTGGTTAAAGTTGGTTACCATTTATCAGCATATTCCCCTGCAGTGATGGCAAACAAAAAGAACATGTTATTTCAACAATTGACTGGATTGATTTTTTAATCTATCAATTTACATGTTCATAAGATATTAGTCCATCATATTAGCTGTATACATCTACATACCATATTAAATCATCATTCATCATGGATTGGAATGCTTTAATTAATTGGATAAATGGTTTTTCCATGTTGGATAATCAATTTAGACTTCTATTTGGAAAATCAATGTTGATTCAGAGGGTTGATGCTCCAATAGAAAATGACATGTAATGTTGCACCAGTTATGTTGAAAGACAATCTTAGGACAATTGCAAGGTCATGTCCAGATACATATACTCCAAAGCAAAAGTGGCATTGCCAATACTCCTTCTTAGTGTGCACACACAAATACATAAAGTGACCCTTGTTCCACATAACAGGGACATATCAGTCAAAGTGTATCCATATCTGGTTGGTGGTTTCAACCCCTCTGAAAAATATGAAAGTCAGTTGGAATGATTATTCCCAATATATGGGAAAATAATCCAAATGTTCCAAACCACCAATCAGATATGTTTCTCCAAGGTCTTTGGCGAGCCGCCAAGCCCGTACCGCCCAACTCCTTCGTTCCAGGCATCACGTTTTGGAGCGTGGCGACCACCTACGTCGCAAAGCAACGCTATGTCCGCGAGATGTTTGTGTATGATTTTATGGCCATAAACCCTTGCAAACTAAATCCCATTGATCATGATAAATATCCATGGGATTTAAAAACAAATATTACTAGTCATCATATATGATTAATGTTCTGGTTGGTGGTTGACCTACCCCTCTGAAAAATATGAGTTCGTCAGTTGGGATGATGACATTTCCAATATAAGGAAAATAATCCAAATGTTCCAAACCACCAACCTGCCTGCTAACTTAGTGAAGCAAACCAACTTGGCTAACTGCATGGCGACACGGTTGTGTTCATATTTTGGTTTCGATTTTGGCAATAAACGGTGATATGTATACTGTGTACATCTACGTAGGCTAACAAATAGAAATATTTGGGTATGGGTCAAGTGATCCAGTACCATTTTTGACCCACAAAAACTGCCACTTTGTGACTTTGCGTCTGAAAAACTACCCAGGTTCAAGGGTTGGTCAATGTTGGTCATGTTCACAGTTGCAAAGAAAAAACACATCCAGGCTGAAACAAAACACATCACATGTCTGAAGAAATTGGTTGAATAATTCCTTGGGTGCAAGGGTATAAAGTGTCATGACATCTTTGTCATAATGAAGCCCTATCGATTTGGATCATGCATCAAGCATCCCGCGGTCCTAATGAAATAAGACACAGATACATTGCATGTGTGTAAATATATTTATATCATTTTATATCATACATGTTGAAGAATCATATGGGGATTTCCATAAACGGGGATACCCAATAGCTGGATGGTTTATAAGGGAAATCCATCTATAAATGGATGATTTGGATTGATTTGGGGATATCTCCATGACTTAGGAAACCTCCATGTAGGAATCATGAACCTCTTTAACACCTGCCATCCTGAAATCCTTCCCAGCGCGCCACTTGTTCCCAACGCTGCACCTCACGAATGGAGATGGAACCACAGCTTCGCACGTCCAGGAAATCAAAGGCATCGTGAGGGTCCTGCGTTTTGCTGTGAGGGATCCATACTCAAATGCTCCATGGTGCTGGAATATTTACCAACATTTGCCCTAAAAATCACCCAGTTTTGAAGGTAAATGTACCAGCACCATGGAGCATATTGGGATACATTTCAATATCAACGCGCGGATACGCGTGGAACCAAATTGATTACCAAATGTCAGCTACAGACAAATGCATGCAAATAGGGAATTTCACTGAGAGGGGAAGAAATGCATATGGATACGTGGAATTTGATAGGAGAACTAACAGTCCAGATTCGTAGATGAGTACCAAACGTCAGAGGCAATTTGAGTGAAGTGACCAAATGGTTTCTTTTGTCATCCCGGCCCTCTTAGATACGATATAAGCACAGAAAACAAACAACACCCGGAATATTAAATGGATTCATATGGGATATCAACGTACGTGAACAAGGAGCTGAGATGTGATGTTCACATATGAACCCAATTTATCACATCCCCCAGTGGTTTTTACTCGGGGCGAAAAAAGTTCTTGGCCTGTCCTCACACTTGATATCCAGCTTCTGCAAGAGCTGTGCGAAAGCCTGGCCCCGAGTCCGGGATCCGGTCAAGCAGCGAATGAGGAGTGATGGCTCTGCACAAAGTTCCATGCTCGCCATGTGCGAGAAGCAAAACTGCCAAGATGTCCAACAGACCTTTGATCAAAGCTCAATGGGCAGCAATCCTTTCATTTTCAGGTTCTGAATAATAAGCTAATCGTATCAAATTGTAGGATGAGTTTTTGGTCCTGCAGACTTGACGATAAAACACCAAGTCTGTGCATGGCTATATAATCTGATCGTCATTCAGCGTCGGTTGGGGACTGACGACGCTTGAACATGTTGAGACAACCATGGCAGTGCCTGGCAGGATGCTCAGCACCACTTCAGCTGGCGCATCTTTTCGGCAAGCGCGAAATTGTTGAGCGTTTCCAATGTGTCAGGATGTCCAGCATCAAGGGACCCTGGCATCAAAAAACTCTCGAGAAAGCAGCTCTGCGTCTTCCAACTGGCCTTCTTCTTGGAACTCAATCGCTAGTACCTCTAAATTGCTGACAAATTGCAATGTAGTTGAATGCTCGGCACCTCTGGTGCGCTTGCTCCCATCCACAGATGCCCTGTGACGCTGCAGCCTTCAGGTCGCCCATTGCTTTCAGGCAAGTCGCTAAATTGTTGGCGCATGCCGATGTGGCAGGATGCTCACCAAGGGTGCGCGCCCTGCCTCCCAAAGCTCTCCAGTAGAGCGGCTCTGCATCTTTCATCTGGCCCATTTTATGGAGGCAGAATGCCAAGTTCTTGATGCATGTCAACGTGTCAGGATGCTCTGCACCAAGGGTGCGGTTGCTGGCCTCTAGAGCTCTCATGTGCTCTGCATCTTTCAGCCGGCCCATTCCTTGGAGGCAAATTGCCAAGCTTCTGACGGATGGCAACGCTCCCTGCCCTCCAAAGCTCTCCTGTAGAGCGGCTCTGCATCCTTCCGGTTGCCAATGCGACTGATGTCAATGTGCTTCGATGCTCATCACCAAGGGTGCGCTCCCTGCTGTCCAAAAGCGTTGGCCATTGGCCAGCAAGTTCTTGCGACTCCATGAATTCGCCTCGGGCCCACAGAGCTACCCCTAACCGCTCTTGTGCAGTGACCTTGAGGTCAGGATTTTGTGCAGCTGATTCCTGTGCTCTGAGCGTGTCTAGCAGGCAAGCTCGAGCCACTGCTTGCCTCTGTCTTCGCAGCCTTCGTATTCGTGTGGAAGCCTTTGCGAACGCAATAGAACGAACAGTGATAGAGCAGCAGCTGCGGTTTATGAAAACAAGAGAGCAACCAACTACTTCCGAAGATCTCTACGCGGCTGACACTAGCTGCCCTCCCTGAACCCCTGCTAACCAGGCACTGTCAGATGTTTATCATCAAATGCTTGTCATGATCCTTTTTGTCAATGCCCATGCTTTTGTCATTTGCTCCAGGCTTACTATGCAGAAAAGGCCGTTAATGTCGTAGTACTGGCAGTGCAAGTGTGTACTGATGTGCCTCAGTCAGTGTGTGCACTGACTCACTGATGCACCAGATAATCACTGCGTTTGACTTTGAATGTATCTCATTCATGTTGTCGATTCTTAAAATGATTCATTAGCCTGCTAAATAATAAATAGTAAGTCAAGTCATTGTCATTCATTCATCCATTGGCAATTTGGTGATTGATTTCGCGAATCGACAACTGATTGACCTGGTCAGTCAGCACTGTGAACACTGAGCTGGCACTGACTCACTTCGACCACTCACTGACGCCTTGCCACTGAGGTTTGTGCCTGGCGCCTTGCCAACTGCTTCCATGTCTGGCGTTGGTCTCCATGAAATCTCATAGGCATTCTCTGGGTCGATCAACAAAGGAACGCAGAAAGAAACTCGTGGGGCGGTAAACTTTCCTGACATATTCTTCTCCGTAGTTCACCCTGTCTCTCCTCATCATATTGCGAAAATTGCTGTTGAGGAGCTCCATCTGGGTTTGCCATTGGTCAGGAAGCTTCGGGACGCTGTTGTCACCTCGCCCCCATCAGGCATTGGCATGTTGTCCTTCAGTGTTCAATGATGCCCAGACGTGAGCAGTTTCTTTTTCAAGCGCTGTGATGTTTCTAAAAGCAGGCCCTCCCGTATATATATATATATATAGTATAGTGAACAAAATATCTGGCACTTGGTCGGGTGGCATCTTTTCACACAGTTATGCCAGTGCCAAGATGTTTCCATGAATGGTGGAAAACATCGCTGTTCTCATACTCTTCATTTTGGAACTCTCCACCCTCTCAGTAGAGTGTCTCGAATCAGTCATCTCCATGGCTTAGCCAGAGGAGGGAAGTCTGCAACTCTATGGTAGTGATGATTCTCTATGGTGCCAAATTTGTAGTGATGAATATTCATGGTGGAAAGTAGTTGAGGACTAGCTGACAAGCTGCTCATCAGGATGGGTGTGGAATATACAGTTTGGCTATCTTCACTTACGGCTTGGTGATCGATTGTTCGATTGCTTCAGTGCCAAGCAGCCTCGACCACATGGTCCTAGCAAGCCAAAATGCAACAGGACATGTCCATGCTGTAGAGCTCTCATTTATCGCCCGTAAAGATAGACCCTACGAACGTTCGCGCGCCTTGGGCCCAAGGCGTTTCTCCCAGGAGATGCCGCAGTGTCGGAAGAGGTCCGAGATGCGCGCGTGTCGAGCCAAGCCCTGAAAACATGTCCACCGGGACCACCGGGACTGGCTTCGACCCCCATCAGGAAATCCTTGGGGTTCTTGGGCTTTCGAAAAGGAACATTAGCCATCCCAGTTCCAGGAACCGAAACAATGAAATCTTGTGTTGCCATGTGTTGACCCGGTTGACCCCGCATTTTACCGTCAGATACTCTGGTAATGTAACGTGGCTATTGAACCATAGAAATAGTTGATTTACCAATTGACAAATGGTGCTTTTCTATAGCAAACTGTTGCTTTACCAGAGGATAGTTTTTTTTTAAATAAACCCCATATCCCATATGCTCCATGGTGCTGGTATATTTACCTACACTTGGGTGATTTTTTGGGGTAAATGTTGGTAAATATTCCAGCGCCATGGAGCATTTGGGTATTGCAAGCTCCTTTGAAGGTCACCAAAAAGGGTTAGACTTGGTAGCCTCAGGCCCGGGGAGGACATCTTTATGACCCATATGCATGATCCATGTATATCCATGTATTGTTTCATGTGATAAACCTATAGGAATTGACGATCCCCATCATCACAGGTGGCTTATCATGGGGTATACCCCTAGAACTGATATGATCTAAAATGAGCCACTTCTTTCTTCTCCATCTGCAGGTGACTGATATTTCAAGCTTCAAATTAATGAATATAATGCAGGATGGGGGCCCAGTTCGTTAGCTAAGTTGGTGCAAATAACTATAATAGGAATAGTGTATGATACGCAAATACCTATATTTAGATGGGGTTATAAACCAACAAGCATAACGTTTTGGGGCCCCATCCTGTATAATGAACAAGATACTCCGTTGATCCTGTTCAAGTCCCTCTTTGATGTTGGTTGAACAGATTTAAACAGCTGACATAGCTGATCTATCATGATTACAGGTGAGTGTGGCTAGATAGATTTCGAATGACCATAAGTCTGGATAGAGTATATAGATGGTTAAGTGCCTTAAAACAAATCCCCTTAGCTCGTTTCTTCAGGTACCTATACAAATGGTGCTTTACCCCATAATTTCTTTACACATACATTTGCACTTGTTTGAGGGTATGTGGAAAGTTCAGGTATATAGAATATATATATATATATAAATACAACCATAACTTGGACCATAACCATTATTCATCATGCTGTTTTCTTCGATTGAACCATGCTGAAAGTTTCCGACAGCCAGGCTGGCCATGCCTGCAAACGCAAGGCTTCCACCATGCAACTCGGAACGAAGAGCTTGACACCTCGAAAGAACCTTGGGACGACGCAGCCAGTCGTAGTTCTGAGGGGTTACTCATAATCCTTCGGAGATAATAGGATTTTGCTGGTCAATGAAGGTCAATGACTATACCATTCTGTGTTTACATTAATGCTAAATATGGGTGGCAGTCTCCACAGCCGCGATGACGCTGGGTGTACATCCACAGCACAATGCTGCTCTACATTGGAAAGGTTTCAACCTGTTTCAACCATGTTTTCCTGGTTTACTGGGTGAAATCTCCATCTTCAGATTCCCGTGGCACCAGACCTCAGCACCTGACTCATAGAGCGTTAGCCGTTTGGTGCCATTGGCATCTGCCAGCCAAAACAAATAGCTGGTCTCACGCCTGTGCGTTTGAAGCTCAGCTGGAACAAGCATGTGAGACCTGCAAGCTAATTATGGCCTTATAGGTGCTTTCCTTTGTTTGAACCGTGAACCTCTGCCTATTCTGAGGTCCAAATGTAAAGGAAATCTGGGAAAAGGCAGGTGATTTGGGCAGGTAGCCGCAGCCAATGGGAGAATAATCCTGCGAAGCTGTGAGGCTTCTATTTTTAAGGTCGTTATTGTACTCTTCCCAGGGGGGGTTCTCGGAAGCTATCGTAATTTGATGAGAAATGCCAACCCAGTCGAAGGGAATCTCAAACCTTGTCGAACTAGGCATAAAATAACACTGGATATTCTGCCCAATGCTTATGGTCAGGGGACTATGTTCCAGTTTTGTCGGCTTGCTTGGGGTCCGCAGCAGCTTCTGTCTCAATTATATGGAGCCTTCAAAACAGACAACTGTCGCTATGAGTTCTTTTTCTGAAGCTGGGCTTTGATTCCTCACATATGGCATAGATAGAGCATCACATTGCCACCTGGAAATCGGATACTGTACCACATTCCATCTGATTAATCATAATTATCCCAATAAAATTTACCAAGGGTATAGCGTATTTTCAAACACCCCACATATCTTATCAAATTCGTTGCAAGTCCCAAAATACTATAATCATATATCCATTATATTATTCCAAATTGTTTGGTGATATCTCCAGTGTATCACCAAATTGTCATGGTTTTAAACATCTTCAAATCATCCCCCAGCTGTGCCCCACGTCCTGCTGAAATCCAAGGCTTCCAATATCTCAGCGAACTCGTCGCAGCTTAACCTCGGGATCCATACGAGTAAGCCTCGCAAGTCACCCCAGGTTGCGTTAAGCAAAATCGACCGCACACTGCGCTCACATGTATCGTATATATATATATATATATGGTTTGGGCCAGATTGGAACTATGTTTCTGTTTGCCTTTCCGATGGGGCAGAACCCCATTCCGTTGGAAAAAAAGTACTTGAGGTGGCGCCCCTGTGAGTTCATGAATATCCCACCAGGCTTCATGGTGATTATAATTGATCATGATTATAACTAACTGTAATTTGATGAGGTAATATAAAACAACCGACAACCCTTCGTAGGGAATACGGTTGTATCAACCAAATATGATGACATTTGGGACCAAAATCCAAAGTTTTCAAGTTTCCCATTTTGGATTTACAGTACATATATACATATAATACATATACATACATCAAGATCCAAAGCTAAGGGAGTTTTTTACCAGTTGCAGTCACCTCATTCTGTTCTTTCATCATTGCGGTTAGGCTTCTCCAAGTTGACCCCTCGCTTCACTTGTCTTCTCGAACAATATAGTCAATCGATGCATTGATTGGAAGAAAACAAAAAACAAACATATACGCAATTCAACAGATTCATACATTCCAGATTCCATAAGTGCCAGAGTATGCAAGCAAAATGAATATACATATATATATATATGTATGTATATATATAAATATATATAAAGTCAAAGCATGCTGTGTATAAAGACATATAGATGCATATTCAAATCTGTGCATGTATATACGGCCATCTATGTATATAGACATGGACAATCAATGATGTGTATATATATAGTATATACATAGGCAATAAAAATAACATAGAGTAAACACAAAGAGGAAAAAACATCTCAGATGGTTGGGAGTCTTAAACATTGCCCCGTCCCAGTCTTCTAGCAGTACTAGTTGGAGTCGACTTGCTGAGATACAGCACCAACTAGATGAGATTAGTCGATCACAATCCGCTACACTGGAATCCGCTATTGTATTGGAACACGATGACGTATGTATGCAAAATGCATACATATGTATATATATATATATAATTATATATTATGGATGCGGACACAAGATGTGTGTGAACCTACGACCATGATGTACCTACAAATACAACATAGCTAAACACCTGGCCCATCCCCCTCAAATGAGATTGATTCCACAGAAACCTCATGTCGTCGTCATTGTTGAGCTCCTGATTCATCGCTCCAAAGCGAGGAGCGAGTTATGCCAGCGCCGTTCACTTGGGATCCAATGGATGGAAACTACCACTACTATTTCAATGGCAATTGTACATACTGATTATTGTTTATATACATAATATACATCATATAGACAATTTTCCAGATGATGTTGAATATAGGGTCTTGACCGAAACCAAACAACAGGCCAAAGTGTGAAACTCTGCAGATTTGATTTGGTCAACCCATGGTGAAAACCACATAGATTTTTCGATATAAGTCTCTTCGGCCTGTGCACCATACATCATAACGGCGATGGTTGCCCCAAACATTGTTCCCATTGTCAACTCCTTCATGCAAACGTCGTTCTGGGTGTATGTGACTTCCTGTACCTCTGTGATGGCCCGCACACAGAGAATCAAAGGAGCGATCTCCATGCCGGCGCGGGCTCTCCGCCAAATTTGCTGACGAGCAAGTGATCACGTTGCAATACAGGAAATAGGACCTCTGGCGCTTCATTCAAGTACCCTCTGGTAATTTAACATAGCTATTGAAAATTGCCATTTATAGTGAGTTTTCCCATTCAAAATGGTGATTTTCCATAGTTATGTCAGTTTACCAGAGGGTATTGCTGCAGATTCACCACTGCCTTCGTCAGTCTGTGCAACGTCCCTGTCTGAATCACCGCCGACCGCCGTCTCGTCTCCCAAGGCGCCTTGTGGCCGCCAAGACATGCTTTGTTCCAAGTTGCAGCCTTTCACCTCACCCTCTTTCACTTCATCATTAAAACAGTATCTACATGTATCTACCGTAAACAACTTTTACATAATCCTGAAAAATTATGGCCAATAGTTCCAAAAACTGTATATGGGTTAATCACCACCATTGACGTATTGAGCACCTGGTTGACAAACGACATTGAAACCGATTTGGGTCCATTGGTGAACTTAACAATACACGAGAAAAAATGCCTCCTTCGACATGAATTTGATCCGAGAGGTCCGATAGGTCGATGGTGAAAAATCACATATCATAAGTATCTGGTCATATTCCAAAAAGTCCTTTTATCTCCAACCCATATGCGAACCATGGTGCTGGTATATTTACCTACAAAACTGGGTGATTTTGTTCGGGTAAATGTTGGGAAATATTCCAGCACCATGGAGCATCAGGGCAATGAAATAACCCTGTATGAAGTCCCATGATATCTCAGTCTCCCGTTCGAAAACACTGACATCTCGCGTTCAAGTCATCGGGGTGCTTCATCTCAAGGCAAGGCCCCGCGCCCCGTTGCGTCCTCGATCCCTGTGTTTTTTTCCCCACATCTTTGTGTGGGGTTCTTGTTTTTGATTCTGTATCCCGGGCTTCTCCTCCTCCTCCCGCCGCCTCCGTAACACAACACACACAAACTTAACATACAATAATTTCACACACACAAACTTAACACACACAAACTTAACAGACAATAACTTCACACACACAAACTTAACATACAATAATTTCACACACACAAACTTCACATACAATAATTTCACACACAAAAACTTAACACACACAAACTTAACACACACAAACTTAACAGACAATAACTTCACACACAAACTTAACATACAATAATTTCACACACACAAACTTAACATACACAAACTTAACACACACAACCTTCACACACACAAACTTAACAGACAATAACTTCACACACACAAACTTAACACACACAAACTTAACAGACAATAACTTCACACACACAAACTTAATATACAATAATTTCACATACACAAACTTAACACACACAAACTTCACACACACAAACTTAACAGACAATAACTTCACACACACAAACTTAACATACAATAATTTCACACACACAAACTTCACATACAATAATTTCACACACACAAACTTAACGTACGCAAACTTAACAGACAATCACTTCACACACACACACCGTCGTTTTGCGTGGCAGGCGTGGTACACATGGCACTGGGTGGCCGCCTGTGACGCCGCGGCACTTTGCGTGGCAGGCGTGGCACTTGGTGACATCCACCCTCGTTTCACGTGGCAGGCGTGGCACAAAACTCGCATCCACCGTCGTTTTGCGTGGCAGGCGTGGCACTCATGGTACTGGGTGGCGCGCTTGGTCCGGATTTGTCGCCTGTGACGCCGCGGCACTTTGCGTGGCAGGCGTGGCACTTGGTGACATCCGCCTTCGTTTCACGTGGCAGGCGTGGCACAAAACTCGCATCCACCGTCGTTTTGCGTGGCAGGCGTGGCACTCATGGTACTGGGTGGCGCGCTTGGTCCGGATTTGTCGCCTGTGACGCCGCGGCACTTTGCGTGGCAGGCGTGGCACTTGGTGACATCCACCTTCGTTTCACGTGGCAGGCGCACAAAACTCGCATCCACCGTCGTTTTGCGTGGCAGGCGTGGCACTCATGGTACTGGGTGGCGCGCTTGGTCCGGATTTGTCGCCTGTGACGCCGCGGCACTTTGCGTGGCAGGCGTGGCACTTGGTGACATCCACCCTCGTTTCACGTGGCAGGCGTGGCACAAAACTCGCATCCACCGTCGTTTTGCGTGGCAGGCGTGGCACTCATGGTACTGGGTGGCGCGCTTGGTCCGGATTTGTCGCCTGTGACGCCGCGGCACTTTGCGTGGCAGGCGTGGCACTTGGTGACATCCACCTTCGTTTCACGTGGCAGGCGTGGCACAAACTCGCATCCACCGCGGCGTGGCACTTTTGCGTGGCAGGCGTGACGCACTTTGCGTGGCAGGCAGTTTCACGTGGCAGGCGTGGCACAAACTCGCATCCACCGTCGTTTTGCGTGGCAGGCGTGGCACTCATGGTACTGGGTGGCGCGCTTGGTCCGGATTTGTCGCCTGTGACGCCGCGGCACTTTGCGTGGCAGGCGTGGCACTTGGTGACATCCACCCTCGTTTCACGTGGCACGCGTGGCACAAAACTCGCATCCACCGTCGTTTTGCGTGGCAGGCGTGGCACTCATGGTACTGGGTGGCGCGCTTGGTCCGGATTTGTCGCCTGTGACGCCGCGGCACTTTGCGTGGCAGGCGTGGCACTTGGTGACGTCCACCTTGATTACATGCAAGGTCGTTTTGCGTGGCAGGCGCCTCACTGATGGCACTTGGTGACATACACCTTGATTTCACGTGGCACGCGGTGGGCACAATCTCACGTCCATGACGCCAGCAGTTGATCATGACTATTTACCAGGTATGATTACCAGCCACAGGGCATGCAGAAAGAGTTCGCAAAATTTGCGGCTTCGCCCGAAAGAGTGCAGAACATTACTTTGGTCAGCGGAAGTATGGAGAGCACACCATCGCTTTGATAGAGGGCTCTGCCACAAAAGCTCTTTCGGGAAGCAACGTCGGGGAAAAAACCATCAGAGCCTGGTGGAACTCGAAGAAGGCGAGTGAGACACGTCGTGAGACCTAGTGTTCAGCACACACCCTTGGATCCCACAAAGAATTTCCGTGGTAAGCATATCTTGTTTCTTTTCTGGCCTTCAGTGACAAGTCACTATCTAGTGGAAGAAACACCACCAGACGCGCAACTTTGTCACACACATACACATACATACATTCATACATACATACATACATACATACGTACGTATGTACATACAGACATACATACGTACGTACGTACGTACATACATATATATATATATACATACATACGTACATGCATACTATCTTTTCACATACTTTCACACACAGTCTTTCACCACCTCCTTTGTCTTTCCTTCCTTCTCCGACCCCGCTACAACCTTTGAAACTCATTATTGGAAGAAGTTGACTTGTGGGGTTATCCGGTCCTTTAATTTTTTGCGTCCCAGACGTTCTAGACATAAAGGGTTTACTCCATTTACAGCCGGCCAGTGATTATATATCCCATTTTCAATATCCCATTGATATTCATCAAATCAAGTCCCTATGTTCACTGGTTAAACACCATTATATAAACACCAGGACAAATCATAGTACATCAAAAAAATCTCAGGTTGTTGGCTAGTTATATCCCATAAAATTACATTATATAAATCACCATAATTCATGGGATGTTCGTAGGATCTTCACCTTCAAAGGGGTTGACGCTATTAGCTCACAGTACATCATAGGGTTAACACCATGAAAACAAACATGAAAAACACCATTAACATACCATTAACACAACCTTAAAACATCATCAACACTGCATCAAAACACCATTAAAACAACCTCAAAACATCATTAGCACAGCATCAAAAAACACCATTAACACAGCATCAACAAACATTAGAACACCCTTAAAACATCATTAAGACATCATTAAAACAGTTGCAACAACAAGTCAACACTGTGGGTCATGCTGATGGTTCTTTGCCTGGGCCATCTCTGATACTTCGTGTGCCTCTCTACTCGATAGGTCGGTCGCCGGGAAATTAACAAAGAAAACATGCTGGCTTTATGACCACTATGATCCCGCTATTGGATATATACTGGTTGGTGATTGAACCACCCCTCTGAAAAATATGAGTTCGTCAGTTGGGATGATGACATTCCCAATATATGGAAAATAAAACATGTTACAAACCACCAACCAGTATATATATATCCCCATGTTAGATGTTTAGTTCCATCATGTTGTTGATTCTACATCCCAGTAAATATCCCCCTTGATATCCATTGATTCTTAAGCACCATGAAAAAACATACTACATCAAAATGTTTTTTTCACATTGTTGGCTAGCTATATCCCATGAATTCCCACTAAAATCACTAGAATTCATGGGACACTCATGTGATCTTCACCTCCTTCATAAAAGCCTAAACAGCCTTAAAACACCATCAAAACCTTTAAACAATCATGAAATTACCATTTAAATATGATTAAGCATCATTAAACACCCTGAAAACACCATGAAATCATCATTTAACATCATTAAAAATCATACAAAATCATCGTACTGTACACCGTTACGAGTAATCCCCATGCACCCGTTAAGCCCGTTAAGCCCGTTACGCCGCAACGCGTTGCCCACGCGGCCTCGTTCTCCATGTGTTCAAAGGATTCCCGGAAGATGGCCTCGATGCTGCGGTAGCGCTGCTGCACCTGGCGGCTAGATGTCCCCAGTGGTTTCCTATGGTTTCCTATGGTTTCCTATGCTTAATAGTGGTTAATAGTGGTGAATAATGATGGTTAATAATGATGGTTAATAATATTTAATAATGGCTAATAATGATGGTTAATAGTGGTTAACAATGGTTAGCAATGATGGTTAATAGTGGGTAACAATGGTTAATAATGGTTAGTAATGGTTAATAATGATGGTTAATACTATTTAATAATTGTTAACAATGATGGTTAATAGTGGTTAATAATGGTTAATAATGATGGTTAATAGCGGTGAAAAATGGTTAATAATGGTTAATAATGATGGTTAATAATATTTAATAATGGTTAATAATGATGGTTAATAGTGGTTAATAATGGTTAACAATGATGGTTAATAGCGGGTAGCAATGGTTAATAATGGTTAATAATGATGGTTAATACTATTTAATAATTGTTAATAATGATGGTTAATAGGGGTGAATAGTGGTGAACAATGGTTAATAATTGTGAATAATGGTTAATAATGGTTGATAATGGTTAATAATGATAGTTAATAATATTTCATAATGGTTAATAATGATGGTTAATAGCGGTTAATAATGGTTAATAATGGTTAATAATGATGGTTAATAATATTCCATAATGGTTAATAATGATGGTTAATAGCGGTTAATAGTGGTTAATAATGGTTATTAATGATGGTTAATAATATTTCATAATGGTTAATAATGATGGTTTATAGTGGTTAACAATGGTTAACAATGGTTCATATTGGTTTATAATGATGGTTAATAGTGGTTAACAACCTCTAATAATGGTTAATAATGGTTAATAATGGTTAATAATTGTTAATAATGGATAATAATGTTTAATAATGGTTGATAATGGTTAACAATGCTTAATAATGGTTAATAATGGTTAATAATGTTTAATAATGATTGTTAATAGTGGTGAACAATGGTTAATAATTGTTAATAATGGTTAATAATGGTTAATAATGGTTCATAATGGTGGTTAATAGTGGTTAACAATGGTTAATAATGGTTAATAATGGGTATTGATACTATTTATTTACTATTGAAAACTATCGACTAACTATTTACTAGTGGTGAGCTAATTCGTGTGGTGTATGAAAGTGGTGAATTAGCTAAGTAAATAAACCAGCACCATGGAGCATATGGGATATGGGGTTTATAAAAAATATCTATCATCTGGTTAACGTTTAAATTTTGCGAACTGGAACACCACCATTCTTAGATGGGTAAATCAACAAACTTTCTATGGAAATTTTCCATAAATATTTTAAATTACCAGAGGGTAGGTGGGTATTGATACTGTAATACTATTTATTAGTGGTAAACTTAATCGTGGTTTATGAGTGGTGAATGGGTAAATTATAATATTTCACGAGCCTGATAGTTCGGCCATTTGAAGATGATTTCCTTATAAAAACCATGGATTCCAGTGAGATCGTTATACCCACCTAATGTACTACAACATCGATACCAAGAAACAAAGTTGTCAATAATACCCACCTACTGAGTGCTAATGATAGTGAGTTTAATCCTACCTATACTAACGTAAACTCAGCTGGTGGCGAACAAAAATACTGAGTTTATGTCACATCTATTAATCAATAATAAACTAATGAGGTGGGTATAAATAGTTAGGTGGATAAGTACTATTTATGTCTATTTATACTGATGAGATCTCATCAATGTATACAAATTACTCACATTGGATGGGGTGGTGAAACAACAGACTTGGGAAATTACAAAATCAACTGGGATTGCAGTTATTGTATTAGGATGTATGAGGTGGGTATTTCTATTTATACTGATAAGTATACCAATTACTCACATTGGATGTTGGGTAAATCAAGTATTTATAACAGTTATAAGTTATACTGTAAATTGGGAAACGTAATTTATAGTATAGATGGATCATGATCGCATTTAAAAAAAAAAACACATTAATTGACGATATCATGATGTACACCAGGGATATCATTATAAATAATTGATGGTGATGCTGTGAAACCAGGTATTATAATGTATTTTGATGGTACTATTACCAAGTATTCATATTTATTAAATAGGGAAGGCATGCTATGATTAATAGGGAAAATTATGATAAACCAGGAACACATATGATTCACCCGTATTTTATCCAAATGACAATTTTTCAAAATTTCACAGTGAACATACTGGCTGACCAGTGGACGAAGAGGTACGCCAAATTTCCAGACAAAGCCAAGTCTGAACCATGGTTAACCCTAAAACATGTTTACCATTCACCTGTTCAACAGAAGTGATGCAGCCACCAAGAATCCGACACTTGTATATGCACTTATAAACCAACATATGCTTGAATGAAAATGCACCGTTTATGCAAAGTTTGGTATATGTTGCTGGGATTGAAATAAAGGGATAATATGAAGGGTACTTCCTTGGAAGGTTGAAATTGTCAGTCCGGTAGAGGTCCTGGCAAATCCTGGGGCATTAAAAGCAGTAGCCTGCGGTATTCTGACGACCACATGATCCCAACCATCTCTGGCGAGTGCTTCGGGAGGCAAGGTCCTGGATCTGCCGATCTGGTCGCGACCCAACTTGCGACACATAGACACGGCCTTCACTCGTCACCTGCGGCATCGCATGGAGCAGCTGGTTGTGTCGAGGTTGACTGCAGCTTCTCGACCTCGTGCAGCCATGGCCCCTGGAAATGCACGGTGCGCCACCCACTCACGAAGGAAAACGATGCTTTGATGGGTCATCAATACTACAATGGGAATCCATGGGAATCTGATAAGCCCCATGAACCTGAACATGGGGGGTGATCATCCCCTTGTAAGATATTTTTGTATGGGAACATACGTAAAATAAATCATGCAAATTGACCATGGCACATATATCATTACTAGCTGTCCAGAAAACATGGTCATCAACTCCCTTTGGACCTGAAAAATCATCCTGCATGCCCGTCTGGAAGGCTTTACATCAGTGGGCAAATTAAGGGTACGGGCACGTCTTGAATCTCTTGATCGCTTCATTTTTCTGGATCTTTCCTCCAGGAAAACTACAAACACCCATTAAATTCGATGTTTTACTTGTTCAAAGTTGTGATTTTTCATAGTTATTCTCGTTTGATACTAAGGGTAAATCCAAATGGGCCAGTGGCTTCTACCCGGGAAAAAAACACGTCGAAGTGCTAACGCACGGGAACAGAACGCCTTGCGACGAAAGTCTTCCATGTGCAGCGTCGGGCGCGACAGGGCCAGCGCGGAAAGGAGCCTCGGTGGTAACGGATGTGGATTGGTTTTACTGGGAAATGAATGGAATGTAAGGGTGATTCAATGTGACTTAAAAAGCTATAAATTGATTTCTAACTAAGTTTAAGTGAAATTGTAAGAAAAAAGATGGGTTTTGCAAATAAAAATCTGGAGTTTACCTGCAGATTTCGCATGATCCAATTCTGGAAGAGAGGAAAACCGCCTCCAGTAACTGTAGTGCTGTTGCAAATTCAATGTAACAAGTCCACTAGCCATCAAAAACTGGAAAATCTGAGCCAAATGTGGTTACCTGGTTAGGACATGTTAGGACTACCCCAGTTTGCTCCATTCCATCCCATTGATCATCATCGCTCATTGATTTTTTGCCACAACTTGGTGTATCCCCTGTGTCTGGATAAGCCAAATACCTAACCAGCAGAATTTCTGGAGATGGAAATGGTGATTTGCAATCAGCAGACTTTCCATTCGTGGGAAAGCAACAGCTAGAACAAATCCAACAAACATTATGATAAACTGGGAATTGATTGATGGTGCCGCGAGCGAACGAAACGTAGACAACACCGGCACAAATCTAGGTGCAACCGAACACGAACCTGGATACTTGTGACTAAAAAAACATCAGGCATTTGACTTCCATAATTGTTGGAAGGGACCATTTATGTGGTTTTACCCTGTTTTACCTTTGTATTTGGGCAAAGCTCACCGTGATGTCCATCGTCCATTTTCCCAACACAACGAACTAATCTGTTGATGGACCACAAAATGTGGTTGTAGCTCCATGTTGCAACTAGAGGACCACCTGTTTTTCCCCACCTGCCAGGTGAGGGTTGTTAGATTTTATGTCAGTTGCCTCCTCCTGCCTCGTCCTCCTCCTCCTCCTCTCCTCCTCGTCCTCCTCGTCCTCCTTGTCATCCTTGTCGTCCTTGTCGTCCTCGTCGTCCTCGTCGTCCTCGTCGTCCTCGTCCAACTGCGACCCGCGATCCACAGTGTTCTCTGCCGGACCTCAACCACGACCATCCACGCCCAGTGTTCCCTGCCGGACCTCAACCACGACCATCCCCGCCCAGTGTTCCCTGCCGGACCTCAACCACGACCATCCACGCCCAGTGTTCCCTGCCGGACCTCAACCGCGAGTATCCACGCCCAGTGTTCCCTGCCGGACCTCAACCGTATCCAGTGTTCCCTGCCGGACCTGAGTCCACGCCAAGTGTTCCCTGCCGGACCTCATGTAGGAAGATATGGGAGTGCAGAAGAATTTGCAGAAGAATGTCAGAAAAATGTCAGAAGATATGCCAGAAGATATGCCAGAAGATATTCCAGAAGATATGCCAGATAGAATGCCAGATAATGCCAGAAGATATGCAGATAGAATGCCAGATAGAATGCCAGAAGATATGCCAGATAGAATGCCAGAAGATATGCCAGATAGAATGCCAGAAGATTTGCCAGATAGAATGCCAGAGATATGTCAGAATATATGCCAGAAGCCAGATATGCCAGATAGAATGCCAGAAGATATGTCAGAATATATGCCAGAAGATATGCCAGATAGAATGCCAGATTGAATGCCAGAAGATATGTCAGATAGAGTGCCAGAAGATATGCCAGATAGAATGCCAGAAGATTTGCCAGATAGAATGCCAGAAGATATGCCAGAAGATATGCCAGATCATATGCCAGAAGATATGCCAGATATAATGCCAAATAGAATGTCAGAAGATATGCCAGATAGAATGCCAGAAGATTTGCCAGTAAGAAAATGTATAAACGTCATGGTGGGGATCACACGAAGTAAAGTATTTTTTTTATCAAATCCCCATGTTCACGCAGTGTGGTGCCACCCCTGTTAGTTGGTTCATAAACCTCATTAACTATCGAAATATCTACTATAAACCAAACTCTTTACTATATGTGTACTGCATATAGATATATAAAATATTTATATACGACGATAGATAGTAAACACCGAAAAGATAGAAACATGACATCCCAAAATAGTCCAACAAAATATCGGGTTTTACTTTACATCCATATGGTTCTGTCCGAAAATGGGCCATGGTTATACCTTCTAAAAATCCATTGAATGGAATAGGGAAAATGATCATTAGCCAATGGGTTTTCAAGGATTTAAGAGGGATAGCCGGGATAGCCATGTATAGCCCATATACATTTTATGCCTGATTATGGCATATCTTTACCATATTTTCAGAGATTGGGGGGTAGCCGCACATTTTACACCAATGGATTGTATGGTATAAATATTGTATATATCCTGTGAACATATGTTATAAATCATTAAGTTTTCTATAGCCACATATATCACCATTTTACATATATATACACACACCATATTTTCAGAGATTGGGGGTACCCAGGCACATATATATATAGATATATATATATATATACACCATAAATATATATACCATATTTAAACAATATATATATAATATATTTATAAATATATATATACAAATTATATGTATCACACATATATACCGTAGTATACCAATGGATTTTATAATTTTATAGCCATCTTTTCATCACAAACCGACCCACATGGAAACCATGGACCTAACCCGACCAAAGCTGCTCCGAGCGTGAGAGCTCCCCTCCAGCATCCACATCCAAAATGCGGCTGGCCTTGTTGAGTTTCGATGGTTTTTTTCGGCACCAACGGCAACGGAGCTTATGGATGGGAAATTGGTACCAAAAACCATGAAAAATCCATGATTTAACGAAGAAAAATCATGGGAAATTGGGACTGAACCATCAGGATTTCACCAAGAGAATTGATGGAAACATTGGGAATTTCGCCATGAAAAATGAGGAAAAGAGAGGAAAATAGTTGGTTTCAACCGTTTGTACAAGGTGATGCCCAAGTCTGTTGCTAACAAGTTTATAACCAGCAATAAAACAATATTAATGGAATATCCCATGGAAGATACATGTGGAGTGCATATCAGGTTCGTTGGCTAAGTTGGTTTAGTTTACCAATATGTCACTAAGGTTTGGGGTGCATACACCTATAGTAAGATCGGGTTAGGAATCAACATAAAACCAAGCAGCACCACCTTGTATGGTTTATGGTGGATATGATGTATCCACAGTTTGATGGGTGAACATGATCCAATTTTTGAAGGGGAGGACGCAATGTAGCCTAGATTTTAAAAATTGCCAAGGTCATTGCCAGAGGTATTCACCTAACGTTTTTTGAAACACATGCTTCATATTATTTACTGCCACAAATAATTGAGTGTAGATGTGAACCCCATTCTGAAAGCAGGTGATTCAATGAATCACATCATATGGTTTTGTCTGAAAATAATCCCTAAATTCACATTCGGTTGATCATCAGTTTCCATGATTGTCCCATGATTTTCCCAGCGCCCTTCATGGCCATGTTTACGGAGCATATCTGAGCAGCACATAGCTCAGTGGAAACAGGGTCTATCAGGGGCACTGCTCAAATATATAAAACTATATATCTATATATATATATAGACTTATGTGTATATATATATATATTTATTTATTTAGCTGTGTTCTTTCACCCTAACAAACTTGTAAATGGCTTAGAAGCAATCGGCGCATTTTGAGTCCTCTTTTCTACTGCTTGCAGGTCCCCGTTCTGCACATATACTGTACTTATAAATGGGGGGTACCCCTAAATCGGGGGTACCCCTAAATCATGCATTATAATTTGATTTTCCATTATAAAGGGGATCCTCGGCACATATTCTCACAAGGTATCTGAGATGAAGCTCCAATTGTCCGGATTCATTGACAACAGCGACAATGTGTGTGTGGTCTTGATTTGACCGCCATGCTGAATCCTGACAACATACAGACGCTAAACAAGCTGGCATTCAAGACATGTACAGCTTGCAGTTCTGTTCTACGACTATGTCCTGCCTCAATGTTCAAGCTTTCAACGTAATCCATGAGACTTGTACGTATGTGGCTATGCCATTGAAATATGGCGCTTAAAGAGCATGACATCTCAATGCTAGGTAGCTGAACCAACCATTCAAGTACCATGGGCTACAGTGAAACCACTCTTTAAGAACCTACTGCAATACGAACTTCAGGGGCTGGATTTCTGTCAGGCAAATGAAATAAGAACCCTAGGGTGCCCTGGAATTCTGCCACTAGTTCTTATTCCCCTTTACCGGGTATCAATATACCAAACACTGATGATTGATATATGAAAGCAAGAAGCAAGCACACAAGAATCAAGCAAATTGCTAGCGCCGCAGGGATTTGAAGCCCAATACGCCTAGCTAGTCTGAACGCAACTGAGCCCGACACCAGCCGGACTCACTAGAGGCCATCTGACTTCAGATTCTGCCCTTGGCTTGTGTTGGTTTGTCTTGGCTTGTCTTGCTTGTGCTGCCTTGTTTCGGGCCCCTAAATCAAAAATCTTTTCGGCGCCTAAACAGTTTCTTTCTCCCCCCCCGCCTCCTTTGCAACCTAATACCACGCCAAAATGAATTGGCAAAACCCTCACGATGTGAACCCCTTAAGAACTAACCCGTTAAGAACTTGAGGGTACCCTCGTTCATAAATCCCATATTTTCCACGTATAGCACTTAAGAACCCCAGGGTGGGCTATAAAATTCATGTCATAATCGGTTCTTATCTCACGGTTCCGCTGTAGCCTATTTCAAGGCGGTATTACTATACTACTGGATGTACCTGTGGCATTCTATCATGGAAGGGCTGGCTGGTGCAAGTTTCACCAAGTAACAGAACATCACAACTGACATACACCACGCTTGAACTGTCTTGGTTGCGCTCGATATGTTTGTGTGATTCGCTTCGCACATCATTAAGATCCTTTCAATCGTTTGATCATTTCCAAAAAAAATGCACCAGTTATTTTCTTAACCCCTCACTTCCACATAACTCCACGTAACTTGACGCACACCACAGACCAGCAGGGGCCTTTTGTGCTGCTATGTGTTTCAGGCCCAGCTTTTCAAGTTTCCTCTCGAAAGTCTCGTGTCGGCGGTCAAACATGGCAAGGGGCAATCCAATTGGTTTTATTGTGTTTGATTTAAGTGAGTCATGGTCAAAGAATGGTATATGGGATGTAACCATCCATGATATACTTAGTAAATCTATTAATCGGTTGATCCTCCAAAATGTGTGTCTAATCCAACTCTTGATCATGGTTGTTATCTCATCTATCACTGGAAAACCAAGGAAAAATTGCAGAGTTATTTTGACCTTCAGGGAGCTAACTAAAACAATACATATGGGGAAAACCCTCTACTCACGGAACAAGCAGGCTCAAAAGCACATCACTTCCATCATGGAAAGATTGTCATTCATAAACAAAGAAAACATCAAATACCTCCAGCCTGTCGTCCCTTTTATACTAGTTGGTTAATTGACTTCCCACTTCATGGATTGTCGCAATCCCCAAAATATTGGCTAGTATTACCATGCACAACCCCAAACAATCATCAATCAACAGGTGTTTTAATTCACTGCTCAAATGGCACAATTCCTCCGTGGCATGAAGCCATGAAAACACTCTTTTGTTTCGACCACATAGCCGGATGGACCATTTCAAGCGTCAAATCCCCAAGGCACAATAAATGTGGCTAAAACAATGTCATAAACACACAGTCACCATGAAGTCATATGTGGTATAAACTAACCATTCCAAGTCATGGCTGGTTTATTACCCTCTGGTAATTTAACGTAGCTATTAAAATTGCCATAGAAATAGTTGATTTACCCATTAAAGATGGTAATTTGCCATAGCTATGTTAGTTTACCAGAGGGTAGTTGCTGAATTCATGTCATGGACAAAATACCCAGCCTGCAGGGTGATACTGCCCCCATCAGCGCCAGGACCCAAACCTGGCAAAGCGCCACCCTGAGATGTCGGACAAAAACCGACAAGTTTCAGAGATCTGAAATCCTCTAAGATCCCATGATGGGCAAATAAATATCTGGTTGGTGGTTGAGCCACCCCTCTGAAAAATATGAAAGTCAGTTGGGATGTTTATTCCCTATATATGGAAAACATGTTCCAAACCACCAACCAGATTAGATATATAATTATATATATATATTATATATATATGGAAAATGTGGGAAATATGAAATCGGAGAGAAAGGAAATCTGAATCAGTTTTTCTTTGGAAATGTCATAGACAACCTTGATACACTGTTCAAATCATGCCCAAATCTGAAATCGATGTCTCAGCCCAGGAAGCAGGTCTTGACCCACTTGGGCTTCATCAGAAATGCCAACCGAAAATCCTCGTGTTTAGCACCGTAAATCAAACCATCTCTATGTTTTTTGGAATTACATAATTCTAAATTACATGTTTGTTTTTTCAAACTGTCGTTTACATTTACCATTGTTATATACCCTCTGGTAAATTAACAGTTCGACCCTGCCATGAATTGGGTGGAAGATTCGTGAAACCACTCAAAATGGGTGATGTTCAGCTTACAAATCTTACTTTCACGATCATTTGTAGTCGTGGTATATTTGTCATACTTTGCTGTATACACCCTTCAGGGTAACAAAATGATCATACAATGTGGGGCAATCGAATTATAAGTTGGTCTGTACACCCATGTTTTCCCCATTGACTATAGTATCTATAGTTAGTTTAAGTTTTAAGTATCATAAACCCTAGTTATCCCCAACTTCGCAATCCCAAGGGGGCCCCCACTGATCATACACATTCGAGCCGCCATGCCTGCCCAAGTCGCATCTGCAGAGTCCCATTTCTGGTGACATCGCTCTGCCTGGAAAAACGTGCCGCAGTGCCGTGGCGGTGATATGGCATATGCCACGTCGATATGGGATATATTGGGAGGTATGCAATTAAAGTAATACCCGATGTTATATTAATAATAAAATTATTGTTATTATAATTATTATTTATTATTTATCATTATTATCTATTATCATTATTGTTTATTTATTATTACTATTTATTATTATTGTTTATTATGATTGTTTATTATTATTATTATTATTATTATTTATTATTATCTATTATTAGTTTTGTTTATTATTATTATTTATTATATGTATCTATATATATATTAATATGTATATATGTGTATGTATATATATATATATGAATTAAAATTAAAGAGTCTGAACACAAATTTGGCTATACTGGCTATATTCCTGAAATGTGGGTCATACCAAGAAGCGGGGATACCAATTGTCCGCTTTTATGGGGACATGATTTTTCGTAGCAGTAATACCTTTGATGGCTACCTATGATTATTGATGATGATAGAATTGACATGGCATACCCGACTTGTTTCATCTGGGAAACGAAGATGGGGTGACTCGAATTTTCTTCCAGACTTTGGCTGCGGCGGTGAGGTCGTGAAAAATGATTGAAAACCTCATTTTCCAGAGATCTCCATGCCCCAGAATTTTCCAAAAAACAATCAAGGACTTTCTGGGTAAATGATCCGAGGTCACGTATTAAATCCCGTTTTGTGCCATGGATTTCTTTCATGATTTCTTCGTTGAAATCCCCATGGGTTTTTCACCATTCCACCATCTCCTCAAATCTTCATGGCTAAAAGCTCCCTTGGCTCCCGCTGGGAATGCTGGGAATGCTGGGATTGCTGGGAATATGGAACCATAGCCATAGCTACCACTCCCAACCACTGGATGGTCAAAAACCCTATGTCGTCCCTTTTATACTGGTTGGTAAATAGCATTTCCCACATCTTGGGGATTCTTATAACCTGTATATTAAAATATAGGACTTCCCATACTCTTACATTACCGACCATTTTTTTTGCGTTGAGAATCTAATCCCCATGTGTTGGGTGGTCTAATCCCCGAACTAATCATCAGCCACTGCTCAGCCACGTGGCCAAGTCTTCGAGCAGCATCCAGGGTCCAACGCTCCCCAGGGCTGCCATCAAGTCGTTCACTGAGGCCTGACTCTTCGCTGGAGACAGCTGGGGAGCTGGTTATCAAAATTGAGAGACTTACAGTTATGGCCCAAGTGAAAAACCAGTTATAAGTACTAGGATCACCCCATTTATAGAATGTATCCCATAGAAATAACCAGTTGTAACTAATAGCCATGGCCATTTCACTGTATAGAGAATCAGAGATCATCGGCCAAAAAAAACATCAATGATGAGATCACTTAGCTTATCTGGATCATCGGATCAGAGATAATATTTACCCTCTGGTTATTTAACATAGCCATGGAAAATCACCATTTTTAATAGGTAAGCCATATGTAAACCATCTAAAAAAGGCGATTTTCCATGGCTATGTTAAATAACCAGAGGGCAACACTATGTTTCCAAACAATGGGAATTAAGTGGGAGTTAACTGACTAAACACTGGTGAGGGGTGGAATAAAAATGCTGTTGTAATCTCAAAAGGCCATAGAACATATCTCAAAACGGCCTCAAAGACTTATTCCAAACGGCTTCAAATAAATCAAGCAAAAAACATGCCAAAAAAAGTGTATTGTCACTGCAAATGGCGATAGAAAGGAGTCTCTTTACACAGTATGAACAAGACTTAACAAGACAATTGACTTGACCATTATAGTTATGGCCTTCTGGCCCTGTTAAAGTATGGGATTATAACCCCTGCAACTGGGGGCTAAAAATATCACTAAAATGAGGCTATAAGCCAGTTATAGCTGTTAAGAGGCTATAGCATCAGCCGTCGCTCAATCTTGATCACATGCTGATGGTCTCTACAGAAAGTGTACAGGAATCCATCCACCTTTGTTTGTGACTATTACCCTCTGGTTATTTAACATAGCTAATACGGAAAATTGTCAAGTCCATTTATAGATGATACGCACATATATATATATATATATTCTGATTCAATAAAAAAAACATGATTCTCCGCGGCTACATTAAATAAAGATAGGGTATTTCCGCTATGGTTTCTTTGGGATTTCATACCTCAATCCAATCCACCTCGTTAGTAAGTATATGGTAGCCACATAGTTTCCCACATGGGGTGATGTTGGTGTAGTTGTTGCAATTACATATATCATACATGTTGTATATTAATATATATATATATATATTATATTTAGTTCCTGGAGCTAAAAGAAAGAGTGTTGCAACCCAATCTTGCCCAGATACAATCACTTGTAAGAGCAATAAGATCTTGGCATTTCATGAAATCTATGGACTGAACATTGCCTACAGTGCCCCTAAATCTGGTGAACACTGGTGAATCTTCATTGTCCTTGTCAAATTTGTGATACAAGCCATCCATGTGTAATTCACTTCTTCATCAGATTGTTAAAGAATATATATATATACCCTCTGGTAAACTAACATAACTATGTAAAATTACAATTTTTAATGTGTAAATCAACTAGAAATTGCCATTTTCAATAGCTATGTCAAATTACCAGAGGGTACATATTGTATCCCAATACAACTTCACATAATAAGTACAGATAATACATTCGTGATCTTCGCATTCGATGGCACCACAGTCCCAGTGCCTTGCTTGTAGGATCACCCCGGTCACGCACATTGTCCTGAGAGAAGCGACCATCTCATGCCCCTGCGGGTAACACCGGTAACAGATCCGGCTAGCGGCTATGAGAGGCTATGAGTCATGACTTGGAATCTGGGTTATCACCAGTTATCCATAGTTATCCTAAAGGAAGCTGGGTGATCACCTGGGTCACCTAAAACATCCTACAGTGAAATGGCCATGGCTATTAGTTACAACTGGTTATTTCTATGGGATTATACATTCTGTAAATGGGGTTTTCTTAGTACTTCTAACTGGTTTTTCACATGGGCCATAACTGTAAAACAACTTGGAAACCTCGACCGATGTTCATCCCCCTGGGTCCCTGGGCGGTGTGTAGATTCACTGTGGGCCAAGTTGGGAATGGAAGATCAACCAGTTTATATCTGATTGATTTCAGCTTGTGGAAAATATCTGATTGCAGTGAAAATCAACTGGTTTGGATTATCCGAAAAACTATATTTACTATAATTGCAGGTTTGTGTATATGAGTTGGTCGCCCTGAATCGCCCTCCCATTGTGAGTGTGGAACATAAACAATCTTTGAGACCGCCAACAAAATACGCAGACTACCGATGTTCCTGTGAAATAGTGACGTGTCTCCAGTCTCTTTAACCTCCTCCCGTATGTGTTCATCTAAAAATAGAGCACCCCTAGCCCCTTGTTTGGTCATATGTTGGTCCATTATCATGGAAGGAACCATGACTTGCAGATATACCGATATAGCCTATGTTCAAACAAAACCCAAAAACACTCTCAATGTTCATACTGTTCTTGACGGATCCCGCACCTTCTTGGGTGCACTAAATAAGATACAATGTTATAGAGGTTGTGGGGATTTTCAATCACCTAGGAGTGGGAAACACGGGCTTAGATATTCAGAAATATACATGTCTTTAAGTCACAATCTCTGCTGTTCGCTTTCGTTATTTTCGTTTACATCCCTTTTACTCAGATGGTGCCATTTGGGTCCCCATTTTATCCGTGTAACTTGGAATTTTTCACCAACTTTGCGATTCCGTTCACGGCACCGTTTCTGTACCATGGAGAGACGGGCCACAAAAATGGCTTGGTGTTCATTGGGCTCCACCACGTGGATTCGGCCTCAGGTTTCACAGGATCCCACAAAAAGATCCACTTGGAACTGGTTAGTCGGTTATGGCCCAAGTGAAAAACCAGTTATAAGTACTAAGAAAACCCCATTTATAGAATGTACAATCCCATAGAAATAACCAGTTGTAACTAATAGCCATGGCCATAAGTGTAGGAACAGTTGAAAATTCATAAATCGCATGCCCAAAAGAAATCACCTAAGGACTGAGAAATAGGACCAGTCACGGCGGCTTCGAACATTGCAAGATCGAAAAATGCAGGGGACTTACTCACCGGGCTTATTCACCACTTGTTACCCTCCGGTAAACTAACATGGCAAAATGACCATTTGTAGTTGATTTACCCATTAAATATGGTGGATCTGTCCATAGTTATGTGGCTGTTTACCGGGTAAGTGGGATGGATCTTGCAAGATCTTCCAAGTGCTTCAGTGATATGATGGAGCTTCGACTAAAAAAAAGTCCGTGACCCCCCACAATGGATGGTTATAGGTGGTCACAAATCATCGTGTTTTTTGGCGGTTACTGTACTAAGGCCTTGAGAAATCTTCTTTGCAATTCTGTTAGAGTTATATATCCGTATATAGAATATTATAGAATATTATAGAATATTATAAATTATGAATTTTACAACTATATACGTATATAAACCGATAGAATTATGATTGGGGGGGTTCAGCATGGTCAGCGTGGAAAAATACTGTTTCTGCTGTTTTGTCAGTGAGTTCTCCTCTGCGTTTGTTTTTTACAGTGTAATGTTGTGTAATGCAATGGTACCAAGGCTGCATATCCAAGATCCATTTGCAACAGAGCACTCGGACCAAGTGCTTGTAGTTGTCGAGCAAGTCGAACAATACAAGGAGTTCTTCCAAGCTTGTAGACCTTGTTGCCATGGATCAATATTCCTTTGCTGCACACAACGCAATCACCGAAAACCAACATGTGAGCTTCTACAGAAACTGTGTAAGCCCTTCGGAGAAATTCCACAAGTTTTGGAAAAAGTGGCGACACTGTACTCCAGGAATACTGTGAGGTGGTCGATGGTTGCGAAACAGATCGCGAATCACAAGATGATAATTCTTCACTCTGCACTGATCCACGCTCAAAGAAATCTCCGACCACAACCTGTGAAGGTAGATTTGCTGGAAACGGCGACCAGGGTATTTCTATCTCCAGAACTTGCATCAACAATCACTCCAATGTCAACAAGCCAGGGAGGAAAATACATCAGATGGAATCGAGCTGCCTGTTTCCCAGCTGAATCAACAGAAGAACCTGATTCACCATCTGAACCCCTGCTTTGGTGTCAATATTTCCTGTGTCAAGAGTACTGGAGCACGGGAAACATCGAGAATAGTCAGTCTTTTTTCCGCATCTGAAAAATATTCAAGTCAACTGGGATCAAATTAATCCCAGGTTCATTGTTTTCAAAACAAGGCTAATATTTGAAACCACCGTTAGAAGATTCATTGGTTGATAGACCCATTGCAGTTTTTAACCCCATTGAATGTGCTTAAAAGGCCACCTTTGTCGCGTGCCCGTTGAATCCAGGGGCCCCATGGAAAATCGCCAAGTTGAAAAAACATCGATGCGGGCCATGGCGTCCAGTTCGCAAACTGATCAAACTGTAACAAAGTACCAACTTAGTCAACTTAGTCATGATGTCTATGCAAACTGGTATCAATAATGAGTGTCATGTGATTGACTTGGTCATGTTCGCAAACTGTAAACCATGTCAATCAACTGGAGCATGATGTCTTTAGCACTACACCCATACAATAAGTATCAATTTTTGTAAGCGGTGAGAACCACACAATAATTCACCAGTTATGATGTATGTATGGGTATATAGCAGTTAGTGGTGAGAACTACACCCATACATATTAGTTAACTATAGTTAACTAATGTTACAACAGTTCACCCATTAACCAGTACTACCCTCCGGTAATCAAACATGACAACAGGGGCCCCGGCAAAGAGCTGCACCAAACTCCTGGCCCACAAGCCATTCTGCCATCAAACGTGCCCGGTTGTTTTTTTCGTAGAAATGGCCATTTGGTGTATGGAAAATGGTGATTTCACATGATTTTTCAACAAACAAATGGGGATTGATTCATTGATAGTGGATTTCTAGTTAGCTAAGTAACACATCACTGTTGGGTTAGTGGTGATTGGAACTATACCAACAAGAAGTACACGGGACCACGTTGTAGCGGGATTATAACAACCCCTAGGGCCTACCTTTCAAGTTGTATAGGACCTGTGCATAATTCGCATTCTGTATGGACGTAGGGATAATAACCAGCATTAACCAGCCTATGTCTTCATTATATAAAAGATTTCGCGGATTTTCCCAGTTCCGTATATCTTCCGTATATCGCATCACAGAAAAACATCCGTTTTTCCATAGCCATGCCATGTCGCCATGTCCGCCATACGTGGGAAGCGAACGCTTCACCTCAAGGCTCAAGAGCTTCGAGGGATCCACTCCAGATGCTTCGATGATCTCCAGGACCTGCGACAAAATGTTGTAATATGACGATATATTCTACAGACTGAATATAACATCATATACATATTTACATATGTATATATGTACATATATATCCATGTGTATATATTATACTAATATATATATATAATATTATAGTTATACAGGTCAATCAACAAGCCAAATGACTTTGTGTGACTTTCCCGGTGAATGTCATCGAAGATGAAGGATTGAACTAGCCAGTCGACCAGTCGAAAACCGGGATGGGACGTAAATGGATATATGCCAACGAAAAAAATCTATGACATGATACTAATCCAATATAATCAAATGAATCATAGATCATTTCATACTATGTGGATACCTAATCATTATCGACGTAATTGTATGCTAAATTGGAATTGAATACTATTGCCCCACAGCATTCAATCCTTACATGTTCCTTCAGAACTGTGGAATATGATGATAACACAAAATCAACTCTATTGAATAGTGTTCACCAACTTGATATATGCCATGGCTGACGTGGTCAAAAGATGGGTTTAATTTATCAATGGTTTATAGTCATCCCACCATCATGAATGGGATTCACGAAAAAAATGGCATATAAATTTTAAATCCCAGTTGATTCATTGATGAACATCTTCCAACTTTTGACTACAGCACATGTGAGCAGTGTTCAAAACACAACCGTAGTAGGACAATGGCTATCCGTGGTCCGTACTAATTGGTTGCCAGAGATTATTCCCGTGACTATAGCTATTTCATCATGACAAATCCTACCCTCTGGTAAACGTTTACATAACTATGGAAAGATCCACCATGCTATTCATCGGTAAATCCACTATTTTTATGGCAATTTTCAATAGCAACCTGTTAAATTATCAGAGGGTACCCATAAACTGGTGAACTCAAGCAACTTAGCTATTCTCATGACAAATCCCCATTGGAGCACTGTGAAAAATACCCTCTGTCGTCCCCGTATTGCACCGGTTGGATATTTTGGGATCTTTATATATTTGGGATTTTTTTTTGATAAGCCCGAATTAAACCATCAATCATCAGGGGTCTTGAACACTGCTCATGTGAGGTTTTATTTTATCAGAGTTGAACCCATCAAATTTGGGAATGAAAACTAACAATATAGTGGTTGCATTGAAATACAATAGGATATACACATAATATGGAATATTGATCGCTTGAAGTAGCATTGCAAACTTGTAGAAACCATCATTTCCCACTATCTTGGACATGGATTTGTCCAAATTCTGCATCTTAACTTAAGGCTTGCTGCACTCATGGCAGTTATAGCCCTTTACAAATATAACTCATTCAGAGTGATATTGTTCGCCTCACTGGAGATATTTCCATGGCCATAACCCACAGGCTCCATATCTCCATCGGCAGCTTGGATCATCCCAACTATTGGGGGAAATAAAAGCCATGTTCCAAACCACCAACCAGTCAATATTCCAGTACCATGGAGCATATGGGTAACTCTTCAGGGCCGTAACTGTGGGGCCCCGATCTCTGCCTGCAGCGACTTGGTGTAGCCGAAGGACACCAAGCGCTTCCGCAGTCCGTCGATGCCGGCAATCTCTGCGACACCCTCAAGAGCTGCCTGAAGCCGCAGGGAACATGCGGGACTCAGAAATCGACAAGGTGAAGATTCATTGAAGATGGCTTATATAATAGCTACAATATGTTTATAGTCTAATAGCCATGGATGTAGTATATTAATGTAGTCTAATTAGCTACTATAATTGAAATGTATCTAAATGTAGTCTAATAGTTCAATCTGTTTATAGCGACAATGGATCCAAATGGATCCAAACACGAAGGTACGGCGAACCACCCTTTTTTAATACCCCAAAGACCTAGTAAGAAGTGAAGGTTGGATCCATAAGGGATACTTTAATGAAAAATAAACATAGATTCAGATAAACATGGAAATAAGTAGAAGCTACATAATAGTCAGATTTTCAGAAACTCAAAATCGGGAATGAATGTGGTTCTGGATGATTCATCAGAAAATTGGGGGTAAAATCTTGCACAGGAGGCCGGCTTGGATCCTTGAACTGAGGCGAAGGATTTCCAATGGATGGATTGGTTTTGGAACCTGACCAGCAATAAAAATCGGCTGCTCCCAGGTGTAACCGTCCATAGCTAGAAATTTCACATACCAACAATTGTTGGTTTCTGGGTGTCTAAAACACACAAAATGTGAAACTCCATTGTGGAAGTTTTCTGTTTGTCCGTTTCGTGCAAGGTTTCCTGGCCACCCAAAAGATGCAAAGGGTTGGTGCACCGTGCCCTGGAACATCCATGGATGAAATGAAGCTCCCCCTGGGAAAGCGCTCAGATATTTTTTCCAAAGATTTGGACGAAAGCAAATGCTATAGTCCTGTCCTTTTGCTTGGGGAATCCATTGCAGCAGCAGCTGATCTGTTGCTCCTCCGACCCCAGCTGTGTAACAAGCTTGCTGCAGGGGAACCAGCTGGTCAGCTCGATCCTGCGGATCAAAAGCGAAGCGCTTGGTCGCTAGCAGCTGGTCGGTACAAAAGGCTGATTCAGCTTGCTCATGATGATGTAGAACCACCCGTTGACAACGATGATGTTGTTGACCCTGCGAACGTGTTCAAATCAGGCAGCACATCCTGAATTCCTTGGGCGGAACATAGTCTGAGCCTTCCATGAATCTCTCCCGGTGCGAGGGCAACAGTTCATCCAAAGTATAGCACAAAAATCGCAGTGCTTTTCTTGATTCCTGTGCTTGGATCCATCTGAAATGGGTCCACTCACAATACTATGCAGTACTGCACAATTACATGGCGCTTACAAGTTGTAGATCTGTTAACCTCGTAGGCAAACACACAGTTCAGAGCACTTGTTTTGATTGTATTTACTTGTGCTCATACGTTTGTTTTTCCTGCTGGGAATTTAGACGAATTTAGAATCTTCTTCTGAGATGGATTTCGCTTCAAATATGGGGGGGTCCCACTGCCATGTCAGATTATCGAAGGATACCTGGCTGGCAAGGGACCTTTATTGTAATCGTGGATCAACAGCTGAATCAGCAGCTGCTAGGCAAGACCTTTTTCGTCTCGCCCTTGAGCCAACTTTCGTTGGCTTGAGCCATTTTGCAATGGCAGTCACGTGTCATCCTTGTGCAGTGGCCATGCTATGGTTCATGCATGCCACCACATGTCACTTTCTAAGTTTTTAAAATCCACAGCAGCTGGTGGAATGCTTCATGAATCGCACTCCCCCCCGCAGCTTGCTGCGGAACATCAAAAGTTCAGCCAAAATGGCTTTCATAGCCCGGCTCTCAGCAGTGCTTCTTCCAGTCTTCATTGTTTTAGGGCTCCTCCTCATTCACATTGGCATCATCCGACTCAGGGTCGGTCAACAAAGACCACTCTTCGACATGGGAGACGAAGGAGTCAGGGACCCTTTGACTAGAGTCTGAGCTCAAGGTGTTGGCGACGTCCCATTCCACGGTCAGAGGGACGTAGGACTTCGGCATTGAACCCAAGTCTGAACCCGTAGAGGAGGGCATAGCAGCAACCCCACGTTGTATCACACCACCACGGCTATATCCTACCGTGGGTGCTCCAGAGGTCTTGTTGTGTTGGCTGGTCGGCTCCAAGAGGGGAACCAGCCGCAGCTCAGAGGAACCACCACTTGACACGGTTCCGCTCTGACTGCTGGCCAAACAACCATCCAGGTACAAGCGTCCAACCATCAAACCAGGAGCTTGTTGTGGTCGGTGACGTCGTGGCGTCTCCATTTCATAGTGCTGTCCCACGTGCATGTCTAGGTCATCATCTTTGGGCACCTCAGTCTGGGGCCATGGAGGGTCTTCTGCAGTTGCAGCCGGCTCCAGCTGGATGCTCAGGTTCATCTTTTCCATGACTTCCCGCCTCATTGTCAGGAAGGTGTAGCCGATCCATCGTGACTCGGCTCTGACGACCGGATCGTCCCATCGGTCAGCAACCAAGAACCCCACTCCATCAGCAGGATTCACAAAAAAGGCCTTTGTGACCCTTTCACCAGTCAAGAACTGGGCTTCAATTGGTGCCGAACGGTGCAGTGGATGAAACCTCTGTCTCCTCGGTGACTTGTGTACTTTGACCAAGAAGATTTCCTCACCGCACTTCGCAACGGACCAACAGTCCTTTTTTCCTGTGGTGTTCGGCTGGAGGTACCGACTATCCAGCCAGGGTCCATGCCTTGGCATATCGTCCAGCATGGTTCCACCAGCAGCCTTTTTAGCCATTTCTGCATCTCGACGGGCTGGAGGAAACTTCGGCAAAGCGCCGATGTAGGGTCCCCTTATTTCAGAGGAGCTTGAAGGTGCACCCATCGCCGCAGCGCATTGCAGCATCATCGGCGGCGCTTTGCGTCGCACAGCTGCAGGCTTAGGAGCAGCCTTTGGAGCAGCAAAGCCCGGCTCTTGCGGCGGCAGCGGCGGCGCAGGTTTGGACATCTTAGGGGCCATGGCAGCAAGTCGCACGGCCGGAACTTTTGGGCAGCCCGTAGGGCAGTGGTAAGTATCAGCCAACAGTGGCTGCAACAGTTCAGCATTTTCAGAGTCACCACCAACGGACTCAAAACTGTTGTGCGCCATGCCACAGCTGTTTCCTGCCACAAAATCCCCAAAAACGGGACCTTCTTCGGGGTTACTATCCCAAAAATCCCTCTGACTTTCATAGGTTCGATGAGCCCAAAATTGGTTTTTGAGGGGTTCATCCCAAACCTTCCCAAAACTGTTTTCTCCAGGTTCATCTTCCCTTGGAGATCTCACACATTTTTTGGTTTTTATTTGAGGGTTTATGCCTCCAGGTTCATTTTCCCTTGGAGGTTTTTCTTTGGCCGGTTCATCTCCCCTGGCATCTTTTTCACTTTTAAGGCCAATGGCTCTTGATGGTTTTTCCACCTCCCTCCCGTCTAAACAGATCTCTTTGGATCGATCCTCCGATGAAGGCGCAGGGTGCCAGTTGCAAGCCAGCCATCCAGCGCATGCAGCAGCAGCAGTAGCACAGGCCAGCCGCACATCAGCTCGCCCAGCTGCTGAAGACGCCACAGCCAGCGCAGCCATAGCCACGATCACCTTCACCTTGGTCACCACATCATCAGATCCCTTAGTTTCATCAGGTCCTGAAGTGGCGGTTGTTTTGGAAGACCCTTTGGAGGTTTTTTGAGGTGTGTTTTCGGGGTCATATTTGGGGATTGACGCATCAACATGAAACCCAAGGAAATGCCAGAACTTAACCCAATCCCTCAACAACGTGATTGGTTTGGTGAGCATGTCAGCGGGAAGGTCAACTCCCCTTTGGTGTCTGACTTTCCATGTTTGGGGGTCACTTTTCAACAACTCACGCAAGCAAGACGAACGAAGCCTCAAATGGCGTGTTCTCCATCCACCATCAGGGTTCATAAGTATGCTAAGTGCACTTGAATTGTCCCCATAAATAACCTTTTCAAACCCATCAAGACCATCACCCGTGTTGCATGAACCATGGATAACCTTCAATAGGGCTTCAGCAGATTTCAACATTGTTGTGGCTTCGCAGTATCCAACCAATTCGGATTCCGCTGTGCTCATGGTGTGAAATGCCTGCCGAGTTGCCTCCCACTGAATTGGAGATCCTGCAGCACATAGAATGATGCCCTGGTGACTGCGGTCACCTTGAGGAGCGAAGCTGATATCGGCGAAGGCCTCAATGAGCTTCTCATGCCTTGGTACCTGAAGTGTGCCATGTGCACCGTGGTCCTTGTTGCAAGGGCGGTACAGGAGGCAAGTTTCTGGGGTGTTACACAAAAACCCTAGCACGTGTTGTCCCAACTGTTGGACCCACCTTGGTTTTCTAGTAACATTCCTTCCCATGACACTTACAGCATAGGCTATGTCAGGCCTACTTCTCACAGAAAGCCAAAGCAGTTCACCTGTGATTGCTTGGGCTGCACGGACATCAGGTGTTGTGATATCCGTTTCATCCGTTTCTGAACTGTCCAGTTTTGGCATGGGGCATGACTTTGGGGAAACATGTTCATGACGTTTCAACAACTCAGCAGTGTAAGACTTTTGTCCTACCATCAGACTCACCCCATCATCATGTCTTTTCAACTCAAAACCACAAAACCGGATCCATTCATTTTTGTCAACAGTTTCGACATCGGAACACTTCCATTCTTTTTTCAACCGGTCAAAAAAGGAGTTTCGAACATTGTCATTTGCAAGAGCCATGATGTCGTCCACATAAACAATAACATGACCTTCACATGTTGGTTCGGCATCCCCATGACCATGTTTCATGATTTTCCACAAGTTCCCTTCTTCGGTTCTTTTGAGGGAAAAGTCACAACCATCCATCTTCCATTTGAACCCACTCATGACCTGATCCCTGTGCACCGCCCAATGTGCGGGGCTTGAAGTGAACCCATACAAAGCGTTATGAACTCTCCACCGTTCAGAAGGGCTGCAAACTTTGGCTTCCACAAGTATTTTTGGGGGCACAACAATCACCTCCCGGGCATCTTGAGGTTTCGGCCGAGGAGCAAGGAGAAATGCTGTGCGAATGTCGGTAATGCCAGCGCCCCATCCCATCTGCACGGAGTGAGCCAGTGTAGCTCGGATCAGAATGCCATCGGCGCCAGAAGCGTAGAGATTGCCCGGAGCTGGATCCAAGTCACTTTGCAGCAGGTTTCCACAAACTACTGCTCTACATTTCTTTTTACCACCATTTGGACCCGCTTTTCGAACAGTCACAAGTTTTCCAGGGACAAACTCAACCGCTTCTTGGTTCAACATGGAAAGGTCAACAGGTTCAATGGCCTTAGTTTCATGGACCAAACTGTTGTATTCTTTCATCATCGCATCTTTCCATTCCCCAAGTTCATTTCGGACTTCATTCAAAGGGATTGTGGTTGTTTGCAAGACCTCCCCCGGATTCACGGCCATGACATCATCAGTTTGAAGGCCACACATTTTAATAACCCGTTTATTTTGGGCATCACGGACCAGGAACAAGTCATTTTCCAACCGTTCTTTTTCCCCTTGAAGCCATTGGATATCAGCCCCACAAATTTCCCCAAGAGATTTCGTGGTGGGAACAACATCCAACAGGTCTTGTAATGAACTGGAAATGGTTTGATGTTTCCAACCCAAACATTTTTCCAAACAATCCAAAGATTCCAACTTGGCAACAACCCTTGATTTCGACCCCAAACCAAAATTTTCAGGGTTTTTTGGGTTACCGTCTCCCCCGGACCCAGCATTGGTGTTCAACCCTTTGACAAACCGTGGTGCCTCCCTAAGGTTTTCTTGGTCGATTTCATCAAAAATTCCCAACATTTCATCCCCATTATCCCCATGTTCACCATCAACCTCAAGAACAACTTCATTTCGGGGTTCATTTTCAGGGATTTTTTCAAGTTGAGAATCCAAAACCAAAGAGGACTCCCCCCCGCGATCCAATCGCGGCAGTGGCGGCAGTTTCATGGGTGCTGGTCCTGGAGGTGGCTGCTTATGCCAAAGACGCAAGTGAGGTTTGCCAGGCCGCAGGTCTTCTTCAAGTTGCAGTTGGGCTTGATCGCCCAGTGGATCTGGCAGTATGGCCTCACGAGCATGCAAAACATGTTGGTCCTTAGTCGTTCGGACAAGCCAACCTGAAGTCATGTCAGGGCTTGGACACAACAACCGTGTTTCGACAAAAGGTTGAGCCAACAAATTCCCTTTGTCATGCCATCTTTTTCTTTTGACCAAAACCAGGGAATTGTACGGCAACATTTTTTGAACAGGGGAACCAAGGAGCTCCATCTGTTGCCTTAGTCGTTCCTCAGTGGCAAATCGCATGGCCTGTGGCCAATGGGTGTTGTCCTGACCTGCCATGTGAAGCAACAGCCTGGTACGCCTTTTGAGTTGGTTCACCTCGGCCTCACAATGGCCGTTACTTTGGGGGTCATCACCAGCTGTGAACGTGTGCATCATGTTTCTTTGTGCAACCCATGACCTAAACTTCCGAGCCAACAGTTCTTTGGCCCTGTCAGAATGAATGCGTGTGACACAGACACCCATGTATCTCATCCTAGTCACCAAAGCATCCATCGCAGGCAACACATGTTTCACATTTCTTGACTCGACAGGTTCCATGAGTGTGACATGACGAACTTTCACAGGTTGAGACAACTCTCCAACAACCTTTTCAAAACTTTTTGACTCCCATTCCTTCAGCTCATCTTCACCCATGATTGACGGTTCATAGTCAGTTTCGTTTCCGTCACCTCCATCATGGTCTTTCACTTTTTCACCTTCATCACCTTCAGGGTTTTCCTCTGTCTTTTCGTCCCCCTGAAGGGAGTATTCTTTTTCATCAAGTCCCTCCCCCCAACATGCATCCACAGTTTCCATTGGTTGCGGAGCATCGGAAGACACATCGCCAGCAACAAGTGGCTTTTCGGCAGCTGACGTTTCGTCCCCCGGAGGAGAGTCAAACACTGGAACAAGGGCTGTGGCAACCAAACCATATCTCACAACTTTTTTGGTAGCAAGGTCACGTGCTTTGGGGAGGTTCACCAAATCAACAGACATGGTCCAAGCAGAACTCCCAGCATGTTCCCTACGTCGGTGTGGTTTTGACCCAGCCATGTTAAGTATACATGTCCTACAATCCCGTCGGTATGGTTGATGTCCTTGGTTGATATGTTGTTTCCATTGATCCAACCCCAAACTTTTGGACAATTTTGGTGGTGAGATCCCATACCATTCAACCAAAACCAACAAAGACGTTTTGATGGCAGCCCTCAACCCTGGTGCCCAAAGTGACCAAGAGGCAGTTTGGTTCAACCTTTCATCCAAGTTCACCGCCAAGTGTCGTTCACGTTCACCAGAGCGACAGCCATCTAGTTCTTTCATGTCAGGGAGGTTGGTCATACATGTTGTGGGTTTTTTCCGAGTATGCCCAAACGCACCCTGGTCAAAACTGATCAACTCCATTCCATTTGGTTGGAAAGCTTCAAGAAAATCCCTTGTTTCATCCCAAGCCCAAAAACTCGCAGACTCATCCCCTTCACCATTTTGGAGGTAAGTTTTGGGGTCTTGAGGGGATTCCAACATAAATCCAACCCTATTCGCAACATGTTTCATGTGGGGCCATCTTGAACCATCCCATGACTCGTGAGCATGCATGTATAACCCCAACTGTTTCAAGTACAGCGCAGTGTCACTGTCCGTTTTTTGTTGTTGGGATTCATTGAGGTGTTCAAACCCAAACCTTTCAGGACCATTTCTTGAACGCAACCTTGGTGGTCCTGGTGTTTTCTCCAACAATCTGCTCACAGTACGACATGGTGGTCCCCCCAACACAGCTACGACACGACCAGATGCAGCAAGTCGCCAAAGGTAGGCCCAAGTTGCAGCATCGTGGACATTCTGACCATCTCGAACGTCCAAGGTGATCATTTCAACGTCAGCAGGCCAACCAAGACTCCAATCCTTAGATGCTTCACCGGCATACAAGTGGATGACAATCGCCTTAGCTTGGGCATGTCGACGCCTTTGGGCACGATTCCAAGGCAAGTGAACCCCTGGAGTGTCAACTCCTTGACCCTTCATGTATCTCCAAATTCTTTTGGGAACATTCGGAAACCTTTGTGACCACCATTCATGCGCAGTCTCAGACACGGTTTCAGGACTTTCAGAAGGGATTCTTTTGGCTAACTCCAAAGATTCAATGTCATGAATCAACCCTAACGCATGTTTTTCAGACACAACAGGACACCCATTTCGCAACCAACACTGAATGGTTCCTCTTGAGGGGTGTTTGATTTCACAACCATGGGTACTCCATTTGATGACAAAACCAAGGTCGATTAATCCCCTTAATGGCACAATGGGTTCAACCGCATGTTCAGTGAGAATGGTCCCCGTCAAAGCATGTTGTTTCAGTTCAACCGACCCATGTGCTAACTCCACAACAACAGGATCAGCTTCAGCCAGTTCTTGAGGGGTTCCCCTTCTCAAAGCGTTTGTTGCCCCACCATCCAAAAGACCTGTGGGTCCATCAGGAGCATTCACCCTTTTGATTTTGACAGCTTTGGCAACCGGTTTGAGGGTTTTCAGGAGAGTAGCGGCTTCACTTAACAGCCCAGTGACCCTTTCAGGAGTACTTTCTCCCCCGTCCCCAGTTTCCGGCCCAGTCCTGTACGCAGTTTCAGATCCAAGTGACTTCTCTGCTGCAGCAACATCCCCAGTAGTTTTTTCAGGGCTACTATGTTCCCCAATACCCTTCCCATACTTTTCGGGGGTCCCTTTTCCACTCGGTTTTGACACCTTGGCAACCCTCTTTTTGGTGGGATCAGGTTTTGAGTCAGACCCTGCATTTTCAAAGGACAATCACGTTTGGAATGACCGACAGCAGAACAATTGAAACATCTGTTGCTTTGGGGATCCAAATTGGCATGACCAAAAGAACATTGATCACCCTTTTGACACCCCTTTTCACTCATCCAATACCTACAAGGTCTTCTTTTTGAGTTCGGAAACCTTTGATCCGATTCATTTTGGGGGTTTTGGGAGCTTTGAGAATTTTGAGGGATCCCAGGAGGCGGTGGCACACCCAAAGCAGCAGCCCTCACAGCCGAAGTTGCCTTCGCAGGCGTGCTCAAAGTCAGCTCTTCAGCTTCAGCTTGCAGATGCTCGGAGTAGCTCAAGATCGTCTCTGCTGTTGGCAACTGATCCACATTCAACTGCTGGCGGATCATGTTGAGACGATATGCCACTTGTGGGGATTTTCCACTCAAAACATCAGTACATTTGTTCAAAGCCCCTAGCAAAACCAAACCATCAGGCAACGTGACATGGAGTTCCCTGGCCCTTTGAACAAACCGTCGCCAGGTTCGAATCCAGTCCAAAACTTCATGAACATTGGAACCACATTTGGAATCCGTAATGTTCTGCAACAACTTCGTGCGCTCAGTAGCACCTCCCGGTTGGAAGGTGATGCACAACTTGTACAACACTTGGTCAGTGGTCAGTTTTCGAGCTGAAATCACTTCTTCTTTGATGGGGTCAGGAATGGCTCCCAAAAGCATGGCTAAAGCCCTTCTTTCCGTTCGAGGCCAAAGATGAACCCTAGGGTCCACCTGTGGTCGAAGCCTAAGCCTTTCAATTGGTCCAACATTCAACCAATCCCTATAACACTGATCAACAGCTCCCCTGACCATGGTCCACCAATCCCCCGACGAGTACGACAAGTCACCCATGAGAGAATCGATGATGCTGAGCCAATCACCAAATTGCAGAGCAGTGGCATCCATGGACAACTTCGGAAGCTCCACCGTCCTGAGATTTTCAGATGGATTTTCACCACCTGAGTTTTGCAAGTTTCCTGCCACAGACGCAGGAAAAGGTGGCAGTGCAGGAGGGAATTGAGGTGTTACTGACCCTAACCCACATACACTATTCAACATTCTTGGCGGCGATGGTGGTGGAGGTCCAGGTGGTGGCCTAGGCACAAATGGTTCAACAACATTTGACACAGTTGACACAACGTTTTCAGGTGCAACCCTCGTGAACGTCACAGCCTTTTCAGGTACAACCCTCACATATGGATCATGAACCATTTGGGATTCAACCACATCATGAGATTTGGGGGCAACATGTTCTTGGAAATCCACTGCCGAAACATATGAACTTTGGGAACCATGCGACCCTTTTTCGTTCTCATGTTTTTCAACCCTTGACTCCTTAGCACTCATCCCCATATTTAACAAACCCTGCCGAAACTTTTCTTCAGCATCTCTCAAACAACGCAATCGGAACAGTTCAATTGGATCCATTTCAACATCAACACTTTCCCTTTGTCCCACATGAACTTTTTGGGGTGTCGACGCATTTGAACCCGGCTGCAAACCCAAGGCACTCACATCGTACCCAGGCCCGAATGCTTCTCGAACAGCTTCACGCTGCTGAGTTTCGCTCCAGAAGGGATTCACAACACTCCCCATTTGGTCTGGAACCACAACAACATTTTCGGTGCCCTGAGGCGCCACAACAACGGCTCCGGAGCCCTGAGGCCCATCACCTATGTAAAACCTTTGAACCCCTAAACCCTTCACATTGGAGCCCTGAGGCATGGTTTCACTCACAACACCCGAACCCTTTCCAGTGGGACCCGGTGACACATTTTGACAACTCTCAGAACCCCTCACATGTGAGCCCTGAGACACATTTTCACAACCAAAACCCCTCATGCGTGAGTCTTGGGACACAGTTTCACAACCCTCAGAACCCCTCACATGTGAGCCCTGAGACACATTTTCACAAACAGAACTCCTCATTCGTGAGCCCTGCGACACAATTTCACAACCCTCAGAACCCCTCACATGTGAGCTCTGAGACACATTTTCACGACCAAAACCCCTCATGCGTGAGTCTTGGGACACAGTTTCACAAACAGAACCCCTCATTCGTGAGTCCTGCGACACATTTTCAACACCCTCAGAACCCCTCACACGTGAGCTCTGCACATCCCGGTTTGAGTGTTGTGCTTCTGCGGCAACAGTTTTTCTGGGTTCCCTTCTGCCAGACTCAGAGCTAGACCCCTTTCCCTTACCAGCACCATCTCTAGGACTATGTTCATTCACAATCCCCTGCGCTGATTCGGTGGTAGTTCCAGTCCCCTCATTTGGTGGGTTCCGAGTTTGTTGCTCTGTCACAACGACCCTTTTGACACCAGGTGTGTTTTCAACATTTTGTTTCACCTCGAGGTTTTGCATTCCCTTAGCTCCCTCAACTAACATGGGCGGCTTGCCAGGGGAAAAAGACAACGGAGGTCCTACAGGCCCAAGAGCATCCAACATACCCCCACTATTCACAGGTTCAGTGGTATTAGGTTCACCAGTCAGAGCTCCAACGGACCCACCAGTTCCGGACCCAGCAGCTTCTTCCAACATCTCCTCCATCAGGTCGTCTGCGCAGCCGGCAGCTTTCACAGCGCTAACAGCAGCAGCAGCTCTTCGCTGAAGGGAAGACTCACGGCGACCAGCAAGCTCCATGTCAGCTGAGATCCCTTGGGCTCATAACCCGTGGATCAACAGCTGAATCAGCAGCTGCTAGGCAAGACCTTTTTCGTCTCGCCCTTGAGCCAACTTTCGTTGGCTTGAGCCATTTTGCAATGGCAGTCACGTGTCATCCTTGTGCAGTGGCCATGCTATGGTTCATGCATGCCACCACATGTCACTTTCTAAGTTTTTAAAATCCACAGCAGCTGGTGGAATGCTTCATGAATCGCACTTTTGTTTGGCCCGCATGTGCCTCTGATGGGCCCGTGCTTTGGACTATATTCTTAGTGGTTTTCGCCGCATTTGTCACCGAAGGTTTTGTTTGATATTGATGTTTTCCATCCGGTGGCGGGTACAATTTTGGTATCATTCAACAACTGCTTTGTTTTTAGTGTTGCCATTTCCAAATTCTCTATTTGGTTGAGCGAAGGAAGTTTAGAAGTCAAACTTCCGACAATATGGACAGATGAAAAACAAAGCAGGGAAGAGGCAGAGAGAAGAAAAAAATTAGAAGCGAGAAAATCAGAAGAGAAAGAGTCAGAAGAAAGAAGGTGCAGATGCGCGAAAAGGTAGGAAAGTCGCTAAACACTGTGTTTTTCCAATGATTTGAGGCTCCAGAGGGTCGAAAAGTAGGCTCGCTAAAGCGGCGGGTGCGGAGCCAGCTGGCCAGATGAGAGATGAAAATTTGCACGCCGTTGTGGCGCGAAGCAGATTTCGAAGTGAAAATGTACAACCCACCATGGTCGGACCACTTTTGGCAGTTGAGATGTCGAAAAAGTGCACGCCGTTGTGGCGCGAAACACATTTCCAAGTCAAAATGCGCAAGCTCCGGACTGCTTTTGGCAGTTGAGATGTCGAAAAAGTGCACGCCGTTGTGGCGCGAAGCACATTTCCAAGTCAAAACGTACAAAACACACCAGGTTCGGACCACTTTTGGGAGTTCAGATGTCGACAAAGTGGGCGCCGTTGTGGCGCGAAGCACATTTCCAAGTCAAAACGTAGAAAACACCACATGTTCGCGCCACTTTTGGAGGTTCGGATGTTGAAAAGTGCACGCCGTTGTGGCGCGAAGCACATTTCCAAGTCAAAACGGACAAAACACCACATGTTCGCGCCACTTTTGGAGGTTTGGATGTTGAAAAAACTAGAGGACATTACACTACACTACACTCCAGTAAGCTACATTACACTACATTACAGTCCAGTACACTCCACTACACTAAATTACACTACACCACACTACATTACATTGAATGACACTGCAACACAGATAGACAGGTAGACAGCTAGACAGATAGACAGATGAAAGCGAGAGATAGATAGACAGGTAGGTAGATAATTAGATAGATACGTAGATAGATAGTCAGGTAATTGGATGAAAGAGAGAGAGAGAGGCCAGCTGGGTAGATGAGATAGATAGATAGATAGATAGATAGATAGATAGATAGATGGCTAGACAGATAGACAGATAGACAGACAGAAAAACAGACAGATAGATAGACAGATAGATAGATAGAAAGATAGATAGGTAGGTAACTAAATGAAAGAGAGAGAGAGAAACAAAAAAAGAGATGGATACATCGATCGATAGATAGATAGATACATAGAAGATAGGTAGGTAGGCAGGTAGATAGTCAGAGAAAGAGAAAAAAAAACAGTGAGAAAAATCAATCACCTTGCGCTCCATCAGGATTCACTCTGCCATCCCTCATTCACAACAACCAACCTTTCCTATACGTTTCCTATTTCTGAAACTTCCGCCACCGCCTTGTGCGGTACTACTGGTAGTTGCATTTGGAACACTGTCAAGCCTTGTCATCGCCGCACCCTCTAATTGTGACGGTGCAACATTTGGGTTGTTCACTGTGGGACAACGGCAGCCCTAAACATCAAACCCCGACAGTGAATGGGAACCTTAGCCAACGAATACAAACATCCGTGCTGACCACACATCAGTTCCTGTTGTCTGCAACTTGGATCAACTTGCAGTGCTGTGATGTGCGGCGCGTGGAAGAGCTGCAGGCGCCAATGTTTGTGATTTGTCATGCGGATGTCAGTGGCCCTTGTGAGCGGTTGGATCACAAAAGCGCCCCTGAGTTGTGCCAATTGATTCGTGAAACCACCACGCAGTGAGCATGTTGTTTGTGCATGTGCGTTTTTTTCTCAAATTCTTAGGGCCTGGCACCGTGTCACATGAAGATGAAGGGATGCTGTCAGTTGATGTTGGTTGAGGTTATGCCGCTATCATTGGAACATGGTGGGTCACCAAGCAGGCACGATCTGCCTGGTCATTGAAGTAGGGAATTATGATGTACACGTCGGAATGCAAAGCTGGGGCCCATGAGGTGCGAGGTACTTTGTCCCTGCTTTTCGATGACTGTAGCGGTGGCGTGCCGTGCTCAATTGTGCCAAGGGGGTCCTGGGAAAGCAGGGCAATTCGGGGAGAGTGTTCCATGTATTATAATGATGTTGAATGCTGAGATAGTTCAGCGAAAAAAAATAAACCCGTTCTGCCCTGTAGTAGTCAATTCGGAGCAAATAGATTCGTAACACGGCCATCTCTATTTAAACCATAGCTGAAGGAACATGAATCCATGAAGGAGTTGTGCCCCCATAAGCTGTTTGCGGCGCACGGGAAAATATCATACCGCATACCTAGTTATCCTTGATTTTATTTTGCATGTTTTTTGCAGTAAATGCGTTTCGCAGTTTCGCTTTAAAATCAAGAGAAGGGAGGGCAATGCATCAAGAACCAACAAGTATTGCCAGTTAGATATGAAGGTTTCACAAGAAAAAACGTGTTGATCACAAATGCTGGAGATGCTGTCCCTCGGTGTGGTAAATTAAAGAACCATTATCACTGTATCACCCATAACCTTGGGCAAAAATGGTGGCGCGGTTCACATTTTCACATCGGTTTTCAACTCAGACTTGGAGCGAACCGATTGACTTGGTTGGCCTTGGTTTGTGCAATCAGGTGTCATTATGATTAAAGAGTTAGCGAGTTTGCCCCTGACCATGTCAAGAGAAGCACATTTAAAAACAATATGTCAACGTGTCATAAATCATCACATGGTGAAAAAACCTGAGTTCCCAATATGTTTCTGGATCCGCTGGCTTGGACAACAGCCTTCGCCTGAGGTTGGGAGTGGTTGGTTTCATGAATTGGGAGCAAGGCAAGGGAATCATGGGCTGGAAACCTCTCAATCTCCAGTCAGAAACTGGATTGCATCATGAACCGGCCTTTCAGAATTCGATATCTCCATCGTTTTCCCGAAGTTAGCTATTTGAAAATCACAGTTGATGAAGTCAAAAGGGTATGGGCCAAGATGCAACACCCAAGGCACTGCAGATTTTGGTCATTTGTAGTGCTGTAGTATTAATACCATCCCTATCCATCCTATGTTTGGAGTCGCTGCAAAAACTTGCCCCATGCCATCACGTTTGGCTCAGCGGCCCATCCAACCTGGAGATGCCGTTCCAACTGGGTGGTTTCACATGAAGCACCCCATTGGTTGGGTCCTTAATATGTCCATGGTTCAATCCTGAGCCATGACTGTGAGGCTGATCTCAGGCAGATCAATGAAAGATAGTTTGGCACGTGCTTGGATGGTGTGCGTTGCTAGTCAAGCACATGTACGTAGCCACATCAAATAAACAAACCGTACGGGGGGGTTAACCGTACCTTATTTTGCTAAAAAAGGTTTAAAAAAGTGCATCTTGATTGGCCAGTGCAGGTCAAAATGGATGTCATGAGGGGTTTAAAGTTTAAACATGTGATTATTTTTGTTGCAAAATGTGTTAAAACCTGCGTTTCGGACCATTCAATCGGCACTATTCACGTCATCATTTGTACATGCATTTGCCTGTTTTGTGGAGCAAATCTCTATGTGACATGACTTGGACTTGGCGCCATCGCCATTGCCATTGCCTGACGTATGTCAGAGCCAACGGATTCACTTTCTTTCGCAGCGTAGCACCAAGTGCGTCTTAAAAACCAAATGATGTAAGTTAGAGTGCAGGATCAAGTGAGTCTTAGACGTTACATGAGCGTAACGTCAACTGCGTCTCTGTGAATGCAGTTCACATGAACGTTAATAGGCCCCACCCAACCCCACCCACCCTCCGCCCCCAGAAACATCCAAACAAAAATAGGGTCCGGTAAACCCCCCGTTAGCATAAACACCATTCCACCTGGTAAGTCCACTGGCCACACGAGCAAGTAACGACCGACAAAAATGTGGCGCTGTAGATCTTGACGAGTCGGTCCCATCGAGGTGCCACATTCACATCCAAATGGTGCTCCTTTGCCAACGATTTGGCAGATCCAGACCTATGGAAGCGCACTGTGGCGCACCAGGCCTTGCAAAGGCTCTTTATGGAGGTGTGTGGGGGCGAGTGGGGTAAATTATATCAGATGCACCCACACTGAGCATGGAGCGGAGTTTATCTATTGGATTTAGTGGTTTATTTTATTTCCAGATGCTGCTGGTGCAGAAACAGAAAGCTATGCGGTTAGAATTGTCTGCGTGATGTTGGGGGTCATTGTTCAAGGCGCATCGGAAGATTGAGGACTTGCAAAAGTCATTTGCGGACCTTGACGTCGAAGATGTTGGAAGGGTTCCTCGACAAGAGTGTTTTGCCATCTTCAATGTTTATGAATTGGTACATGTGGCATTTTTATGCATTTTTTCCCGAATGCGTAGCAAGGGTTCTCGTTTCACTCTGGGGGTCTGGGGGTTGAGGGTGTGTTCGCTCGACGTTGCGTTTGTGGTCGCAACCGTCCGCAACCGTCCGCAACCGTCCGCAACCGTCCGCAACCGTCCGCAACCGTGCAACCGTTCGTACGAACTCCGTCCGTATGGCCGTGCCTATGGGAAGTTTTGCAGAGGTGGTCCTTTTTGGTAGTTTCAGACGTCTCGTTGCTTCGTTTCGCGTGGCAGGCGTGGCACTTCGTGACATTCAGACGTGTTCTGTAACGTGTCGAAAGTCGTTTTGTGTGGCAGGCGCAATACTTTTGCGACGTTTTCAGAAGATGTGTTGCAGTTTTCGTGGCAGGCGCAGCACTTTGGACGTGTCCATCGTCATTTTTCGTGGCAGGAGAGGCACTTTAGACGTGTCGCGTTGCATGTTTTTTGCAAATCGCATTGGCAGGGCTGCGTCAAGTGGTGACAAGGTGCAATTTCGTGGCAGGCGTGGCATTTTGTGCGACGTGTTGAAAATTGACGGAAGCCTCGCACGAAACATCGATTTTGAGCTTGCAAAATTTAGAGGTTCCTAAGAAAACTCGTAGGAAAACGCCGATTTTGAAGCTACAAAGTGTGAAAATTGGAGGAAGTCTCGCACGAAATGCTCGTTTTGGTGCTCCCACGTGTCTCGTCTCGAGTCTCTGGTTTTCCCGTGGCTTCGCGGTGTCTATGGGGGAAGCTGCAAAACCTGTCCTTTGTCATGTTGCCAACTGTGAAAATTGCCGGAAGTCTCGTACGAAATGCTGGTATTTCTGCATCCACGTGTCTTGTCTCGAGTCGTTGGTTTTCCTGTGGCGTCGCCGTGTCTATGGGGGAAGCTGGAAAACTTCTCCTATTCGAATGTGTCCAAGCAGGTTGTCATATCGTTTTGCGTGGCAGGTGTGGCACTTTGTGACATTCCAACCTGTTTGATAATGTGTCGAAAATGTCGAAATTGGAGGAAGTCTCGTACGAAATGCTGATTTTTCTGCATCCACGTGTCTTGTCTCGAGTCGCTGGTTTTCCTGTGGCGTCGCCGTGTCTATGGGGGAAGCTGGAAAACATCTCCTATTCGAATGTGTCCAAGCAGGTTGTCATATCGTTTTGCGTGGCAGGCGTGGCACTTTGTGACATTCCAAGCTGTTTGATAACGTGTCGAAAATATCAGAATTGGAGGAAGTCTCGCACGAAATGCTCGTTTTTTTGCACCCACGTGTCTCGTCTCGAGTCTCTGGTTTTCCTGTTGCGTCGCCGTGTCTATGGGGGAAGCTCCGCACTCCACACTCTACACTTTACACTCCACACTGCACAATTTACACTTTAGACTCCACGCTCTACACTTTACACTCCACACTTTACACTTTGCACTCTTCACTCCTCACGTGAGACTTTACACTCCACACTCCACACTCCACACTTTACACCACACTCTACACTTTCCACTCCTCACTCCTCACTCTACACTTTACACTCCACACTCCACACTCTACACTCCACACTCCACACTTTACACTACACACTCCTTACTTTACACTCCACACTTCACACTCCACACTTTCCACTCCACACTCCACACTCCACACTTTACACTCCACACTCCACACTTTACACTCCTCACTCCACACTTTACACTCGTCACTTCACACTCTACACTCCACACTTTACATTTTACACTCCACACTCCATACTCTACGCACCACACTCTACACTTTCCACTCCACATTTCACACTCCACACTCTACACTTTACACTCCACACTCCACACTCTACACTTTACACTCCTCACTCCACACTCTACACTCCACACTCCCCACTTTACACTCCACACTCCACACTCTAGACTCTACACTTTCCACTCCACACTCCGCACTCCGCACTCCACACTTTTCTGTAGACTCCACACTTTACTGTACACTCCACACTCCACACTTTATACTTTACACTCCTCACTCCACACTTTACACACAAAACTTTACACTCCACACTCCACACTCTACACACCACACTCTACACTTTCCACTCCAGACTCCACGCTCTACACTTTACGCTCCACACTCCACACTTTACACTCCACACTCCACACTCCACACTTTACACTCATCACTCACACTTTACACTCCACACTTTACACTCCTCACTCCACACTCCACACTCCACACTTTACACTCCTCACTCCACACTCCACACTTTACACTCCACACTTCACACTCCACACTTTGCACTCCACACTCCACACTCCACACTTTACACTCCACACTTTACACTCCTCACTCCACACTTTACACTCCACACTTTACACTCCACACTCTACACTTTACACTCCACACTCTACACTCCACACTCCACACTCTACACTCCACACTCTACACTTTACACTCCATACTCCACACTCTACACTTTGCACTCCGCATTCCACACTTTACACACTCTACACTCCCCACTCCACACTTTACACTCCACACTCCTTACTTCACACTCCACACCCCACACTCTACACTTCCAACTCCACACTGCAGACTGGTAACAAGGGAAACATGTACAAGACTGTTCAAATAAACTATTGCGGAAAGGTATTGTGCGTGACTGCATAACCATGTGTTTTTACAGCTGTGCCATTAACATACGTGTGAGCATTCGGGTTCGTGGGCTTCATCTTGTTTTTCAGGAGTCATCATTTATATCAATCCGTTTGTAGATAATCAGATAATCCTCGACTATCCTCGACAGATTTGAGGATCCAAGGACCTGGTGGCTGCAGATCTTCAGGTCATCGCTTTGGAAGAGCTCATGAAAACATCTCCGAGTCCTGAACGTGAGGACGTGCCGCTCTGCGAGGAACGACGGACCTGGAGTGGAAGGACCGCCAGGGGGAAAGGTGATGAAATGAAGGGCAGGTGACTTTGATTCAATTGCATTATACAATATACTTGGCATTTCAATTTGCATGTTTGCTGGCTATCGAATCTTTGCATGGGTGCTTTCTCCGCCTTCATCGGTTCCGATCCAGAAAGGACCAAGAAAGCTTTACCACCTGCCCCTCCCTTGGGCCCAATGCCAAATGGCAGCTTTCGTTCGACAGTGGATTCCTGGAACCGAGAGCGCGACCAGCGGCGTATCGAAAAGAAACTAGGTTTACCAGAAGAAGGTGAGCAAAGTTGCTAGGTTTGGTAGGATTTCCGTCGTGTAAACAAAATTTGCGACGGAAAGTCGAACACTCGTAGATGATTCTGTGATTCAACATTGGCTCCGGGATTTGCCATTTATGCAGATTGTAAATTGCTGAAGGGCATCGTACTGTAGTTTCAAGATGTTTCAAGATGATCATGACGGGAATTTCTTTGGCACTCGGTTTAGAGGAAAATGCATGAAATCTGTTCTGTAGTTTGATAGGTGATGACACAACCATCTTCGTCAATGAGAAAGATACATCCGCGGTAATCGCAATTGGCTACCGCCGGGTACTATATGGCGATCATGGGCCTTATGTGGAGTTTACCAAGCACCAGATTCACTGGGAGGCTTGGGCCAGAAAGATTCATTTTAACATGTGGGATCACAGTGACCAGAGAGGCGTCACTTTGTCGCCATTAAAAAAAACTGTGAGAAAGTATTGATAGTGGCTCAGTAGGTGCGGAAGTCATGGCTACTGGCAATTGGTCATTCTTTGTTGACGCAAGGCGTTTCCAGTGGTGCTGCCGAACAAGCCTTCGCATGCCTATTACGACGAGCGCTTTACACAAGACAACCATGTCAAGGCATATGAGCAGCGAAAAACGGTGCGTGATAAGGCAAACCCACCGCCTGGTGAATGGTCAGCCAACAACGATCGGTATAATACTGGCTATGCTGACTATCAGCCCGGATATATCTACATCTCTGCCGATTGTGTCCGGGTGACAGATGTCCCCAACCGACCCTTGCGACCAAGGCCTCCCGCCTCCAGCGTACTGAAGGCCAAGGCCAAGGTGAAGCCAAGGCCACCACAATCCGTCAAACAGGCGAGAAAGGCCAAGGCCAAGAAACTTCCCGTGAAGCCGGTGGTTTCACCAACGAAGCCAACGAAGTTCCTTCAGGTGAAGCCACTTTGGAGCCTGCGCTTTCAATCGCCCAAGCCAAGCATTCGACGGAAAGACGTAGAGATGCAGCCAACCTTTGAAAAGAAGTGGAAGATGGGAAGCAGAGAGCATATCCAGGTCTTGAACCGGACCAACCCAACCAAATGTGTACAAAAACCTCGCACCAGCCGGGCAGAAGCAAAGCGCAAGCGCTCTAGTGCCACTGCCCAGGAGCCCAAAGGGTTCTGGATTTGGGTGGAGTAATGAACTTTTGAAGGCAGAAAAAACAGAGAATTTGGAGGCCATTCCAAGTCAGTTTTTGTGTGACTTTTGTTCTCCGTTATTTATTTTCTCAAAATTGTTCGATCATCATCGGAAGAACATATACTTAAATTCTGGTCGGCCTCTCCAGCCACGTTTCAAAGCAACGTGCTGCTTGTCGTTTTTGGCATCTACAGCAGGCAACAGGTCGACTTCCTCGGCTGATCGCTGCTGCCCCACGGAAATCCGAGGGAGAGCATTAGGTGCAACGGTGCAACGATTTGCAGAAAAGATGCTGTCACCGGTGCTGCCATGATGTTTGGCCCACTGGGGGTCAATTTCCAGCAAAGCAAGCGGCCATATTTCGGAGAACATGTTCTTCCTGTAGCTGTCGACTTTCGTGGCTGAGCTGCTGCTGCACTTTGAGGCTTCTTCTTCAGCCCAGATGAATCCCAAGGTGGTTGCCAGGGTCCGGAGTTTCACTTCGGAGAACGAGAGCTGCAGTGGAGGCCTGGTGGCAACTTAGATCTTTGAAGCCGTCACAAGCCGCTCACAAGCCAAACGCAAACCAACGCAGCTTTAGGATGGTTTAGGATGGTTTAGGCATATTCAGACCTCGCTGACGATTTGCACCTGCACTGGCATCGGCTTGTGCTGGCAGAGCTTGGGTTGTGTCGTGATGTCGGCTCCACAGTGCCTCATGTTTGACCTCGCAGGCATTGTGGCTCAAGCTTGTTTGCTCGGTGCGCTTCCTTCCTTTGCATCCTTTGTCCCAATGATCGGTGCCACTGTTGGAAGCACCGCTGCAGGTTCTGGCGCCGGCACCACCTTTGTCGTTCCTCCCCCCTCGGGACATGCTCGACTTCTTCGTGGTGCAGCTGGCGCTGAAACCGGCCGTAGCGGCATGGCTGGTTTGGCAGGAACCGCAGCGTTCGCCAGTCTCGCAAGTGTTGCAATGGTGGCAGCTGGAAGGAAATCAGCCACCAGCTGCAATGCAGCTGCTGTGAAGAAGAAGGGCGTCAAGGTGGTGCATGGCAAGGAGATTCCATGGAACCTCTTTTCCCCTAAGGCTCCTTACCAGGGCAAGGTCGTTGCCAATGACTTTCACCCACAAACCTTGACAGAGCCCACTGGAGATGCCAACTGGGAAACCACTCATGTGACCTTCGACCATGGAGGCAAGGTCCCTTACATTGAGGGCCAGTCCATTGGAGTCATCGCACCTGGCCCCGACAAGAAGGGCGAGCAGCCAGCGAAGATCCGGCTCTACTCCATTGCCTCTTCGGCAGTGGGTGATGATCAGAGCTCCAAGACGGTTTCTCTGTGTGTGAAGCGTGTAGTGGAGCTGGATGGCAAGTTCAGCAACCGAGCCAAGGGAGAGGACAAGCCTGACAAGGCTGGAACTGCTTTCCCGGAGAATGAGGTCTACCGTGGTGTTTGCTCCAACCACATTTGCGACATGAGCGTTGGAGATGACGTGCTGATCACCGGTCCCACAGGAGCCGAGATGCTGCTGCCGACAGATCCGGAAGCTAACATCATCATGTTGGCCACTGGCACTGGCATAGCACCCATGCGCTCCTATTTGAGGCTGCTCTTCCATGACAAGGCTGGAGCTGATGGGGACGGCCGCAAGTTCAAGGGCCTGGCATGGCTCTTCATGGGCGTGCCATACTCCAAATCTTTGCTGTATGATGATGAGCACCAGACCTACAAGAAGGAATTCCCAGATCAGTTCCGCTACGACTACGCCGTGAGCCGTGAGGACAAGAATGCGGCAGGACAGAAGATGTACATCCAGACCAAGATGGCCGAGTATGCCGAAGAACTCTGGGAGTTGATGCAGGATGAGAAGACCCACGTCTACATGTGCGGCTTGAAAGGTATGGAGAGCGGCATGGCAGAATGCTTCGGGCCCATCGCTGAGAAGAACGGCATCGTTTGGACGGAGTTTGCCAAGGCCATGAAGAAGGCTGACCGCTACCATGTCGAGGTCTACTAAGCTGTACCAAGCCCATCCAACAGCATTTCACGTGCTGATGCATCATGGCAGTTCCATCCTAGAGGCACCAGATTTTCACTTTCGTGCCATGGGGCGGATTCGATTTTCCCTCTAGTGAGTCGCCGTCTTTGACTGGCTCCATACATATTCCGCCTAGAGCTTCAAACGTCAAAAAAGTGCCGCGGTTTCGGGTCTCCTGAGCACGGCAGGGGCCCCCAAAAAGACAGAACCAGATGGAACATGATGGAACACGGTGAAATGATGCCCCTGCAGGAGTGCGTGGACAGGCCGTTGTGCCTTTCTCTACCGCAATGAGCCGGAGGATCTCCAGGCAGTTGGGCAGGATGGGTTAAATTAAAAACTCAAACCTCACAGGAAGTCATTTCAGGTATGAACCTTCCAACTTTCAGATCTTAAAGGAACTCATACATACTCATACAGTTTTTGTTGGGTTTTTGGACCCCAAACCTATTTGTCATTGGTGATCATAGAAAATATGGAAAGAGAGGCCCAAATCAGAGCCTTGTGGCCACTTGCTGTACAACTTGTATGGCGTTAATTGGACCCTTGTTTTTGTCGTTTATGCCACCATTTCACCATCAAAATCCATCAAATGCCGGCTTAGTCAAGAACTCACAACAATATATAAGTTCATTCAGTCGTGAGCGGCGTAGAAGTGCTCAACTTGTAGCTTTGCTTCTTACCTTGGCCTTGCCAGGTTATCCATTGGAAGCACTCACGAAGTGATGAGTACGATGCCTGCTATAGATTAGCATGCAAGGACACAAAGTTGAACTCTGACGGCTTTTCTAGAAAAAGTAGAGTGTGTAAAGACCCTGAAAAGAACCTGAGCAGCACGGGGTCGTGAGCAAGCGGGACAGATTGGCCTCCCTCTTGTTCTTTCTGATTTGTATTATTGGAGAGTGTTGGAAGCTGTTGGAAGCATGCCGTGAGAATGAAAGGAGTTCTGCTCGATGCATTGGTGCTTGGCCAAAACAGCCACTTGGATGAGTGTTCTGCATTGAAAAGGATGTGTCGTCTAAGTCGCCTAACTGGAGACTCAAAATTGAGAACAGCTCAAAACAGTGGTCGCAAGATTGGAGACAGCGAGAGAACACACAAACATCCAACATGAGCAACTTTTTGGGTTGCTTGAAATGTATGTTTCGTAATATGAAGGCACCCCAAAACACACACACATACACACACACATATATACAGTATATATAAATATAAATACATACACACGTAGTATGCATATATATATATATTATCAATTTTTGAAAGCAATGAAACCATGCTTCTCTATTGAGTCTATTACGGAGGGTACGGGGGGTCATTTCTATAGGTACGGGTACGGGTACGGATGTTCGGTACGGGTGTTGGGTACGGGTGTTGGGTGCGGGTGTTGGGTACGGGTACGGGTGTTGGGTATTGTTGGGTACGGTTACGGGAATTGGTATTGGGTACCGTTGTTGGGTGCGGGTACGGGTGTTGGGTAAATGTTTGGGTGCGGGCACCGTACCTATTGTACCGTGCCCATGTACCGTGCCACCGTACCCATGTACAGCACAAATCTACCGTCCCACCGTACCCATCGTACCCACCATACGTACCCAGTTAGCGACCGATCTAGCAAGCGATTTTTTGATATCTTTGAAATTAATAAATATATTTTTTGATAAACAAAATAAAAATCGGTTGCTAGATCGGTCGCTAACTGGGTACGTATAGTGGGTACGGTGGGTCCGGTACATGGGTACGGTACCCACCGTACCCACCATTGTACCCAGGTAGCGACCGATCTAGCAACCAATTTTTTTAAATATATCTTTTGAACATTATTATTAACAAAAACTTTAAAAAAACATGTTTTATCTTTAAAAATCGGTTGCTAGATCGGTCGCTAACTGGGTACGTATGGTGGGTACGGTGGGTAGGGTACATGGGTATTGCACCCAGTACCATACTTACGTACCCATGTGCCGCACCTACGCACCCATGTCCCGTACCATGCGTACCCTGTTCACCGTACCTGTAGTTTTGTCCAAACCGTACCTGAAAAAGGTAGCCATTAGAGCATTGCTCTTGAAAATTGATAATATATATATATATACATACATACGCATGTAATTATGCAACATAATGCGTACACACGAACAGTATAAACATATGTATGTATGTATATATATATATATCTATACACGCACGCATGTACTGTATATGTATACTTTCTCTGAAAGATGGCCAAAACATACCAAACCCTTGGATGATTTTGGGGCCCCTGTTGTAGGAACCCCATAATTTCCTAGATTCATGAGGAACTTCCTCCATGCCACCAGAAAAAATCCGAGCCTCTCAGGTGGCAGCTGTGCTTTGGGGCTTCACGGTTCTGCTTATCCTAGCGGCGCTTCTTTGTTGTACAACAGTAGGCCGGGAGTTTAGTGTTCCATTTTGGCCGTTGAGATGGATGTTGGCTGTGAATCAAGGCTACAAGATGGGCGAGCAAAGGGCAGCCTATCGACATCGGGAACTAGGCCCTTTACACAAGCCTTTCATGTCCTTCCATTATATCGTTTGAAATGCAGGGTGAGAGACAGAGCCCTTGTGGCACAAGTGACAAGTTAGTCAAGTTAGTCAAGCTCTGCAACTGACTAATTCGTCCAGGTAAAAGCGCTAGCAGAATCGAGAGCAAGAGCAGCGCAGAGAGCAAGAGAAGCTCCGAGAGCAGAATGCAGGCCAAGAGCACCAGCATCGTACAGACGGCGGTGATTTGAAGGGACACACTCGATCCCTCTTCCTTTCTTACCGTGTCCCCGGTACAGTTGAATAGCTGATAAGCGCGTGCGATCAGCTTGAACACTACCCAAAGATCAAAGGGCACTAGCAAAATCAGCTCTATTTGTCTCCCAGATGGAGGAAGTTGTGTTGTTTATTGTGGCAGTGGGTTCCATAGGAATTTGAAGCACAACTTGTCCCGGGAGTTGTCCACAGCAAAGTAAGAACTGCACCTTGTTGGTCGGGACGGGACAAGGCTTTTGCATGGCTAGTGGCTAGCGGATCTCACCTGTAGATGTGCAGTCAAAGACGTAGACATAGGAGGTGCTTCACCCCTTAAGGGGGCCTGCAACCTGTTCCACGGATCTTGCGCAGCACCTTGAAGGAAAAGACGGGCAAGAAGAGAATCAGGGTCTTGTTGCAGGATGTTCGAAGTGATTGCACTCTGTGAGGACATTCTCTTCCCCTCTTTCCGATATCCCGATTTCGGTACAGCTATAGCCCAGAATCTACCAACACAGCACTTTAGGGTTTTGATGTTAAGAAACATGTTGCCACCCCCAACATCAGGTGTCTCTCAACCTGTTCTGGCAGAACCAGATGTCACATTTCTGATTGAGCCTTGCTGGTGGCATTCAGATTGCTCTTGCTTCTCCTACCTGTTGAAAGTGATCATTTTCATTGCCAGTCTTTGAACCTTCTGTTGAGTCACTTGAGAGATTTGAATGCAACACTGTAGGCGCAGGCCAATCTGGCTCAAGCTTGTGTGTAGGCGAGCAACATACAGGCCAGCTATGGCCAGCTGCCAGAGACCCCCCTCTCAGTGATGAACTGCATCCTGTGATCCTGTGATCCTGTGACAGGTTGCATCACTTATCACTTGTTACTTTGCTGCCGAACATGGCCCGGATGCCTGGGGATGCCTGGGGCCTGGAGTCGGTACAGGGATGGTGGCGGGTCGTGCAGCGTGGCTGACCAGGTCTTAACGGAAGCTGAAAAAGCGGCAAGGGCCAAAGCTGAGAAGGAGGCCTGACACAAAGCCAATGGTCTTTCTTATTGCACATCAGTCTAGTTGGTTGGTTTCGACTGGTTCGTTTCCCAATCTGGGAGTTCAGCAATTGAGTCAGGCTTTAGCAGCCAAGAAGGCTGAAAAAGAGCGAATCGAAGCAGAGACCTGGCTAAAGCAACTTGTAGCGGATCAGCCCCAGGGTCAGTTCGGTGGTTTCTAGAGAAAATAGCAAGAGAGAGGAAGGAACTGATGGCGGCTGATTCATCCACTTGGGAGATCACTTGAATTGGAATCGCGCGTTGAAGTCCCGGAAAAGTATATAATTGAAATCCGTATATCGAACCTACCTACGTCTCAGCGTGGTCTAAAGTTTGTAGTGTTGTAGGGACTTGTCACACCCCTCGCAGGGCGGCGTCCCTTCCCAAGAAAAACTAGCGTTCATGGAAAGAAACCTGGCCGGTGGACCCGAAACATTCCACTTTTTCAGTTTTCCATGCCAAAATAATGCAAAATATGAGTCAAGAGCTACGAACAACAGAGGTCTGAAGGGAAGGTTGGGTACAAATGTTGAGATCTTGCGAAATCCCAAGTTGGCACCGTGACCACCCCAAGTAGGGACGTAGGGATGGAGCTGAGGAAATTCGGGCGGACAGGGATATGTTCAATGCGGTGAAGAGCACTGCAAAGGAGGACCTGGTCACTGAAGCCGCCGCTTCGGAGTTTGTGATCGATTATATTATATATTATATTCAATTCAGAATTCGATACAAGGTTGCGATTGAACAAAGACGTGGCTCACAGCCGACAGCGGGAGTAAGTATGGCTGCCACCTCTGACTTCCAGTTTCCAGGTACTCATTCTCGAAGTGTGTTTGATGGAAGAAATGGGATGCTTCAATCCAGCCAGGAGAAACCTGAAGCTGCCCCGAAACTGCTCATTCGCCTGCGCTACGCCGTAGACGGCAAGAAAGGTCGAAAACCACTGGAAGTGGATGGGACGCCATCCACTGTGAGTCTTTTCCATTTCTATCAGGCAGTCGGCTGAGCTTGGTGACCTTCACTGGATTCGAATGGTGGTCTCCAACCCAAACTTATGGTGCAAACATCAAGAAAGTCTGCTCGTTTTTCAAACAACGGTCCATGAA
>CAMXCT020000068.1:22967-205467 GCA_947184155.2 Cladocopium goreaui | reverse complement strand
GGCAGAGGCTGGGAAAGGAATGGGAAGGAGTCATAAGTTTGATCACTGTGACTCACAGGATGCCTCCATATGTCAGTTCTCCCGCAACTTGCATGAAAACGTACTAGACTGTCATCAAGCCCGCCGTTCCCCATTGGTATTCACCCCGCTTCGCGTGGGGTGGCCGCCCACACCGCAGGTTTATTTCGGTCCGTGAGAGGGGCTAAGGGTGGTTTTCCCCCGTGGGGGCTCCCCAAGCTAAGAATTTTCACTTTCCCCCCCCGTGGGGGCTCCCCAAGCTAGGGAATTTTCACTTTTCCCCCCCGTGGGGGCTCCCCAAGCTAGGGAATTTTCACTTTTCCCCCCCGTGGGGGCTCCCCAAGCTAGGGAATTTTCACTTTTCCCCCCCGTGGGGGCTCCCCAAGCTAGGGAATTTTCACTTTTCCCCCCCGTGGGGGCTCCCCAAGCTAGGGAATTTTCACTTTTCCCCCCCGTGGGGGCTTCCCAAGCTAGGGAATTTTCACTTTTCCCCGCCGTGACAGCTTCCCAAGCTATGGAATTTTCACTTTTCCCTCCCTTGGAGGCTCTCCAAGCTGCGGAATTTCAAATAGCTAGACAACGACGCCTAGATAGTCCCCCAAATCCCGTGTTCTTTGAATGTGTTTCCATGTTTTTGCAATGGTTTCCTTCAAAGCACGGTACTTTACACTTTTGTCGCCATAAAACCGGTCGAAAACATCATGTTCGACAATGCTTCCAATTCCCTTATCTCCCCAACCGTTGAAAATACCGCTATTTACAGTGTTTTCTTCAATTTTTCCATGTGCCAATGCCGGTAGCCAACTCCAACATATATATAAGAAATCCTTCCAAAACATTGTTTTTGACAGTGTTTTTCCAATGTTTCCAGTCAAACAGACGGTAATTTACACGTTTTTTTGCCATAAAGGCAGTAAATCCTTCCAAAACATTGCTTTTGACAGTGTTTTTGTAATGTTTCCAGTCAAGCATACGGTAATTTACACGTTTTTTGCTATAACGTCAGTCCAAAACACTTGTTTTTGCAGTGTTTTCAATGCTCTGGCATCCAAAAACCCTGCAAAATCTTGCTATGTACAATGTTTTTTTTCATTTTTGGCCGTTTTTCCATTGCCGGAAAGCTACCAAAATGACCCAAAATTCCATTTCAATACCCTCTTGCGCTCAGACACCCAAAAATCCTCGAAAAATGTCGAAAACACCACCGTATTCTGGTCTCGGTGCGAAACCGTTTTTGGGCCCCCCCCCCAGCTAAAGCTGATATAGCGACTGCTATATTAACAAATGTCATTGAGCATTTAGTGTTGCTGTTGCCCCCCAATAAGCACGCCTTCACCGCCAAAGCGGTGTGGGCGGATTTTCATCAGCCCTTCAAGTCCCCAGAGTCCCCAAATTCTAAGCGTTTCTAGTGGACTGCAGATTCTTGAAACCCGCAATGCTCAGATACTCGGCTCACCCCCGCACTCAGGCCTTACCAGCCTACAACTCATTTTCTTCCATGGAGGCGTTTCCTAGCCTCGAGGCCCTGGGCGTGAGAAATGGCCAGGACGGGCGAAGTGGTCGATCTTCGCAGCTCCGTTTTGAAGTCGAGATGCTTGTGCTTGGCGGCAGGAAATCTTTCTGAGCGTGAACGAGGACCGTTGACCTGAGACGACTATGACATGAGCATGCCATATCTCAACGCCATTGGAAGTTACAAGTGGCAAAAATCACCCCGGCGGTCGGCTCAGCCCTTTTGATGTTGAGGCGCCTGCAGCACCTGCCGTCAAGCCATCCTCGCCACGTGTGGCAACACCATCCTTGCCCCCAGGTGACCGTTGTGTTTATTGCCATTTGACAAAGATCGCACATTTCTAGGTTGGCTGATCGATCATATTTTGTGACACCCAGTTGAACACCCGAATGATGATAATATGTGGCTGCTACAGGGCAATTCTAATCAATTCCATTCCAAGACGTGTTGATTTCATGCAGAAGTGACCCAAATCAAGCCGTGCAGATGCCACAGCTCCACAGGTGGTGAGGATCCTGCCTATGCGCCAGGCGCATGTCTTGAAATGGGGGTAAAATGGGTCTAAAGATGATCGGTTTGCAACTGGCTAGCTTTAGCATAGCTTTAGCATAGCTTTAGCATAGCTTTAGCTTTCCATCTGGAACTGCAGTCATCTTGACACTGAAATCCTGCTTCGAAGTTGGAATTGAAACAGCGATTCGTCTTGGGACTTTGGGTTGCTATCGTCTTTGTGATTTTTGGATTGGCAGCCACATGGACACGCAGCCAGGTCCAGCAGAGCTGGGGGCCAAAATGCATAGACAGGTTGAGTAGAGATGGGACTTCAAAGGCCAAGGGTAGCTGTCAAAGACTTTCACAAAGATGTACAGTTGCACAATGTTGTACATAATTTATTTAATTTATTCTTGCAGCTGTTGGTTTTTCCGATCAGGAAAGAGCCCCAAGTCATAAAGTTTTTGCAGGACTTTCTTGGTTTGGCCGCGGCATTAGCACTCGAATCTCTGTGCCAAGGCCCCCAGCAGTGCAGCCTGTGCAGCCCGTGCAACCGCCGGTGCGGCCGCCGCAACCCGCGCAGCCGGCACAGCCTGCCCCGACGCCTCCCACTGCGCCGAAGCCAGCAGGCGCTGGAAGCATACCCAGCTGACCCAATTTGGACAATTAGAAGGCAGTATAGTACTAACTTACTAACATCATAAGCCATACCCAAGAATAGGGGCTTGGAATTGGGTTTCCCTCATCATTTTTTGTTGTTTGAAATTAAATCAAATTAATACACATTATAAGTTACAAAATCATGCTTAAAAGCTACGTGCTACGCACCAACCATGTACAAATTGCAGACAAGCCACGCCAAAATGATGCATGACACAGGTGCAAGCAGCTCCGTCAGATATAGCGACGAGCACAAGCTGAAGTTCTTGTGGCGCAGCATAGAAGAGACCCTTGGCAGAGTTCTGGTGGGTTGTATGGAGCACCTAGTGATAGCCCAAATGAGAATGAGAAGGTGGTTATTGCTACTTGTGAGTCCGTGGTTGGGGACCACATGTTTAGTAGTTCTGAGCTGAATTCCTGTAGATGGTCAACGGAGGGCGGAATTGCAGTGAGACCCTCTTCTAGCGTACCCCTCAAGGCACCTGGGCTACAACCATGGCTCCTAGTCCAAGGGCTCCTTGTGTGACTTCCTGTTTTAGGCAGCTCTGGTCCTTGAATCGCTTTCCTACATGACCGTACTCCCAGGAAGAAACTAGCGCTCACCAAAGCCCGAGAACTTCGGGAGTACAACGAGGTGGAGATGCTGTGAGCATTCTGCAGACAAAGCAACCATCTGCATGTCGACAGGTGCAGAGAGTGCGGGAAAGTTTCGGCCTCAGTAGCTTATCCAAGTGAGTGTTTCCACCTCCAAGGGTTCAAACGAATATGTTTTGTAGGGAAACCATTGGTTGCAATTTTGCATCCTCCAATTTTGAATCACCGATGTGTCCCACAGTCCCGCAGAGCAGCGTCCCGTGGGCAGGTCCAGAGACTGATCGCTTGGCTGCCCTGCTGTTGTGGCAGACTGGCGAGCAGGAGTTCTACTGCAGGCAGGGCCAAGTATGACCAACCCTGGGGCATCAAGGCAACTAAAAACTGGGCATCAGCATCACCATGTGCGGACCAGGACAGAGTACGTTTTGCATTTGGATGATAGGATGGATGGTTTCCCTCCCTCATAAGAAACAAGTGCCGAGAGACTGAGAGTTTGAGGATGAAGGCAGATCTAGATCGTGCTGTGGGGCTGCAGCCAGTCAAGGACTTTGAAGTGACTCATTGCTGTCAGCGCCATCCAACTCCGTTTGCGGTTGATTCCTCCTATCCAAAACGGTGCACACGCTATCAACATGGTCATCTCACACCTCCAGACCCTGAACCGCTTTGTGCAGGAGTTCATTGTACAGCGCTTGCGGGATGCCGCTGGGAGACACGTGCTCAAGGAAGGTGGCGTTGCTGCTAGTGGGACTGGACAGACACTTCCCTACAACTAGGTGCAACGAGAGTGAGGTGATTTTTTTTTGCAGCAGATCTTGCAAGATCCTACTCTTGTGTCTTTGGCTAGTAGAGACTAGGAGAGACTTCTTTCTTCCACTGTTCCAGCACTGTTCCAGGCAAGCAACCTCGACGGCATGTGCTGATCAGTGGTGCCTTTGGAGTTGGGAAACATGTAGCGGCTGAACTGATCGGGCGGCTCTTTGGGTTGCTCAACAACCAGCTAGTGGCTTGGGTGCCCAGTTCTGAATCACTGCACATAGCTAAACGCATTTGGGTCAATTTTGGTATTTTCGAATTAGATACCCAGTCGAATTTCATTTTGTGCATGGGCACTTTGGGAGTTAATTAGTCAGATGTGCACTAGGCCTCAACTGACACAATATGATCGCATTAAGTGTCAGCGAGCACCAACAGATCAGACTTGATGGTGCTAAGGCCCAGGTACGTGTTGGCAGCAAGGTTCGATTGGCAGCCTGGCAGGATCCCAAGAATCGAGGTGCTACCGCAAAACGAAATCCAATTTCCAGCTACCACAGTTGATAGTTCTTAGGATGGAAATTCTTTGGGACGTAAGGACGCGCCAAATATCATAAATATCCTATCAGTTGGTTGCTTGACCACAGCTTGGGGTTGCTGTGAAGGTGCATTGCTCAGTAAGAATGACGTGGGCATCGTCACGGAGGAGATGCCGCATGGCTCCCCGGAGCCTTTGAAAGTCAAGGGCCCATCTGGCCGCGTAGGCCAGAGTTGGGCACAAGGATGCCCATGATGTCGATGCTGAGTACAGGCCTTGTCCATGTATGCTTTCATAGGTGCTAAAGGTCTTGTAGTCTCGTAGATTTCAGGTTTTGTCATGTGACCGATCTTCTGCAATGCAGAGTTTTGGACTGGCAAAGTTGTGAGGAGAATGGTATAGGATGGTGAGGTGATCTCGGATAGATAGCTTTATAGCTTGGTGGGTATGGCTGAGAATCATGGAGACCCAAAAGTGGATGGTTGAATGCATGACTACTTTTCTTATTTTTTTTTTGCCATTGCTCCCCCATGTTTGCCCCATACTTGGATATCCAAGCTTCATTGCAGGCAACTATCGCGCTGATGAATTGGTGGCTGAGCAAGATTTGTTGAACACCATCACAGAGCTGAAGGACTTGCTCCTTGGTTGGAAGGTTCTTTTTACTCTTGTCTACATTTAACATTTGCTTTCACCAGATGTATGGGAGCACATGTACTTCCACTTTTGAGGGTTTGGAACCGACGCCAACCAAGGCTAGACCCAAAAACTGGGAAGCTGAGAGTGGCTGATCGCAGTTGCTTCTACATGCGCTTGGGTGGTGCTCTGACCGAACAGGATGCTGAAATCCTGGAACAGGCCGATAGTGGCCATGGCCATGGCCATGATGGAACATGATGGACATGACAACCCCCCTGCCACAAGCAACTACTCGTAGAAGACTTTGGCCTCAATTCTGTTGCTTCAAGAAGGGAGCAGGGACATCCTACTCTTAGATGAAGGGGTTTTATGCAAAAAAGCGTTTTTTAAATGCGCCATTTGCGCGATCCGGCAACTTACGGAAGATCAATGCAGGGCAAATGCGTATCTTGTGTTTGTTTTGATCAGAGTGTCGTGACATCCTTGACCGTGCCTCACCATTTTTGAGCCTGGTCTTCTACCAGCAGGTGCTAGATGTGGGAAGCGTTGTCATCATGGCTGGGCCACCAGAAGTGGTTGAGGCCAATATGCATCTTGACACCCAACCATTTTTTGAAACATTTTTAGTTGTTTTCCTCATTGTACGGACTGATGTTTTGTTGCATGACTGTCATTTGGAGGTCAGGCCAACACCAGCACTAACACCATCGTGATAGTGACAATGATCATGATAGTGAGAATGCCCACGCACACACACACACACGCACATATCAGCTAGGCATCTAGGCTATGATGATTAAGGATGCTAGGTAAATATTATATTAGTAAGAACTAGAAACCACACTAATCACATCAAATAACATTATGATTATCAGACACAAGGAAATGATTAATCATTATCATGGTCACCCATGGCCTTCAGATTTTTTTCCTTGACCATCGTGCCTAGGCAGCTCTCAGCCTTCCGGCGCCGTCAGCCCGATCTGTTGACGTTGCCCACGCTGAGCGTCAACGATGTGGCCAACCTCATCGCAATGGAAGTGGAGAAACGGGGCTATGAGGGCGTAGGCGCCCTTGACGTGTGGAAATATCATGAAATGCCAAGCTTGAAGCACTTTGGCAGATCCAAAGGTCAAACCTTTTCAATGATTTCGTGCCTGACTTGGTGAAAAAAAGATGCGTCAACTCTAGCTGACTTTTGTTCGGAGAGTAACCCCCTAAAAGTGCTCTCCCTTGGTTGAACGGTGCGCCCAGCAACAGGTGAAGGAGACGTGGGAACGCGGCAACTCATCACCGTGTTAGAGCACATTGTGGCACAACGCTTCGATGAGAAGTTGATCCGCGAAAAGAATGGGCACCTGGCCCGAGATGTCCTTGAAACCAGGCTAAACTGGGGGATTGAGTGAGGAATTCTGGGGTGTGGATTTTCATTTCAGGTATCAAATTCAAAGGACATTCTCGTGGTGTTGATGGCTCAAGGGAAGCTGTTAGGTGAGGCTCAGGGTGTGGTCATTGTGGGGGCTTGCGCAATGGCCAGTGAGCCAAGTACCGAAAAGGTCGTTGCTACGGAGCCGGAGCCCGCACAATCAGAGATGCTCGGAGAAGATTAGTTTGGCTCTTGCATCAGCAACAGGATGGATCACAGATGGAGGTAATCAAAATTCCAAGATTGAGGGGGGTAAAGCTCCATTCCCATCGTTCTTGTAGGGCTTTGCAAACCTGATTAATCCTGATTGCTGTCATTGACACTGGTCGCTAAGGACGGTAGCAGACGTGTCCACGGTTCCCAGCCCGGCAAAAGCTTCTGCAGAGGCTCCTGAAGTCTGCGCGTCTGCTGATCCTGCCAAGGAGGAGCTGGACGTGGAGCGTTTTTCGAAGCTGCCAATTGAGAAACGCACCATGCCTGCTGAAAAGTGGGAAGAAGAAGTGACGGGAAAGTCTCGACGTTTCGTGGCCTTTCCACACCTTGGGCTCCATTGCCGTTCCAGGGTGGGACAGACAAAGGAGCCTTGGCTTTGGTTTTTCGAGTGCTCGGTATTGGTGTTTGTGCTGCATGCCAATGGAGTATCTGAGTATATCATCCACATTACCTGGGCACAAAAAGGACCCTCCTGGGCTAATGCATGCAATTCTCCTCATAGAACCCCCGCCCAGGACAACATTGTCATTGGAGTCCCTTGGCACTTGAGGAGCAGCTTTTTCCATACAAACTCAAGACCAATGAGTGTTCAGAATACGGCTGACTTTTGGAAAGAGAAAAAGGTACCAATTTTAGTTTGCAGAATTTTGGAGAACTGATTGTGTTTCGAGAAGCTCTTCAACCATTTTCAGACCACATAGATTTTTCCCCTGGAGCGTCAATGAAAGATGTCACCCACATTCACCCGCCATATCCACTTTTGATGTTCGGCAAATGAGGTGCTGTTCTTCAACTCCAGCAACGAGAGGCTGCACAACGGTGAACAGTTCCTCAAGTGGCGATTGACGGATCTTGCACAGCCGGAGCCACGGAACATCACTGTGCCACTCGGCACCCAAAGTCATCCGTGAAACCGGCAATTCGAAAGGGCTGAGGCATCCTTTGATGCTAAAACGACTTGAATGCGGTTCGAAACATTCACATTTCAGAGAGAGTTGTATTTGATGAACAGTTATGTTTTGAGGTCTGGAAGGAATGATCACATTCTCCCACATTTGTATAATATGTATAGTTGCCGTAGATTGGTTTCCCGATCTCCTTCATCTCTGTACTGGTTGTAGCATCCGTGAAGCTCCCAGCGCCATGAGGCATTTGAGATGGCAGGCCTGCGTACACTGGCGCAGGGCCGAGCATGCCAAGAAGGCATCCAGAGGCGCCATCATGGCCATCCTCAATCCGCACTTGATTGAGTTCGACAATAAATGGGGGCGGGACGGCAAGGAGACCTTGTTGCTGGTAGAAAACCCCTTGACCATTGAGAAACTGGGTGAATGTCCAACCCTGGGCTCCTGCAAGAAGAAAGGCTGTAAGCTTCCCTGCAATCTTCTGCAGCGGGAGGCATATTGTCGCAGGCACCTGGATGAAATTTATGCCACGAAATCGGTACGTGTGGCCATGGGTGGTGCAAATGCCAAGGCCGCAGCTGTTCTGGGTCGGAAGCGGTCCATTTCCCAGATCGAGCGCGAGGTGAAGGTGGCCAAGATGGAGGCAGCTGCCAGAGATGATGCCGGTGACCAACCCAACCAGGGTGAGGAAGATGAAACCGTCCGCAGCAATCAGGAGAGACAAAAGAGATTGGAGCTGGCGTTGCACCTGGATGATCGACGTTTTCTGACGGCAGAGGCCAATGAGAGCTATGTGAAATTCGTGCGGAAGGGCATGAAGGCTGAGGATGCCAATATGTCCCGTGTTCCACAACTGGGACGCGGCTTGGAAAGCTCAGATGGCCTTGAAATTCTAATTCCCTCTTTTCCTGGCCAGTCCTAGATGACGAGCTGCAGGGGTTTGCTGGCAGGCCAAAAAGTTGGTGAGTGCCAGTATGGCTTGCACCAGAGTCAATTCACTTTTCAAAGATTTCAAAGCATTTTTCAAATTTGGATCTCCCGATTTCCGAATTTCCCCCTCTCGCACTATGAATTGCCCATCACTTTCAAGCTTGCTGCACTTGGCTTGTGGATGAGACACCTGAGGTTTGTCCAAGGCTTGATGTCACCCTTGGATTTTCCAGCGACCAGCTGAGGACTTGGCCATCTCTCGAAAGAACGACCGCACCTGGCAGGAGAGTCTGGATTCAGCGGAGCGCTTTCGCCTGACGCCTATGGACTTTGGCCTGGAAGCTTTGGATGCCGTGGACTAGGGATGATTTGGATGATTTGGATGATTTCCACCCTGCGAAACTGCGATTTGCATTCCTGAAGTGGGGGGCAAGTAAATGGGGTATGGCTTCAGAACTTTCGAACATGGTTTTGGCATGAGTCACCCTGGAGTTACAGGATGTGTCCTATTTTTGGATGTTGAAAGAGCAACGCACACCCTGTGAGTCCCTGAGTCTCTTGTTCGGCTGAGTTTTTTGGCATGAAAATCACTGGCATCGGATGACACACCACCTCAAAGACATTCAAAGACAAGATACGCTGCCTGACCAGAGGAAATGAGCATAAACATGCATAAACGTTTTGACATGTTTTGACCCTCTTCAGGGTGTTCGGTCGGGGGTGGCCTGCTGAGGATGTCCTCACGGCAGAACAGCGCGAGCGTCGAATGAGGGAGGTGGAGGCCGAAGTTGCCCAGCTGGTTGGCTGGGGCAGCGAAGAGGCACGGCATCGGGGCAGCAAATTGCATGGTGCCCATTGGTCAAAACTCCAGATGTTTGGTTGAACAACACTCTTTTCTTTGGTTTAAGAGTTTAAACTTATGTAATGGGATTTTAGTGGTGATCTATTAGTGGAATGTTCATAGTGATATGAATGGGATATGAATCGGATATTTTGCAATTAAAGCGCCCTTTTAAGTGGACGCAGGATGTGGGCAGTGCTCGGCAATTCTTCTCGCAGCTGCGGCGTCAGCTTGGACAAGCCCCACGTGGCAGTGGCTGGAGCGCGGCGGCTTGTGGTGGTGCTGGTGCCTTGCAAGGGGCGCTGCACATGCCACGGGCACTATGGGTGTCTGCCAACCCAGGTGCCAAACGAAATTCATGCAGCTGGTGACTTTGAAGTTTTGATTGAAGCATCTTGGGATGTTGTTGATTGAATTCCAACATGCTTCAGGCTCCGGACGAGAGACGTTCGTGCGCCTGGCGACATGTTTCTTGCGTGCAGCTGGTGCCATCAGCCGGGAAGAAGTGACATGGGTGACTTGAATCAACTAGTGTCCCAGCTCAAGCCTCAGCTGACCTTTAAACTTACTCAGCAATGCCAACCCTGGATTCACACTCCCCCTGCCCCCAAGATTCATAAAATATATATATATATATATATTTGTATATGCACACACAAACACACACACACATATATATATATATGGGTTATATGAGTAGTTTTTATCTGGGGGGAACCTTCCTCATTGATCCGGCAGGGAGTTTTACTCCGGGATTTCACTGTGCAGGTGGATGCCCAAGAGATTGGCGACAAGGGAGACCCAACTGAGCTCATTGCTGCGCGAATGGCCGCGGCAGAACATGGCTGCCTTGCCATCAAGGTGTGCGGTCTAGGTCATCTGGATTCCTTCAAAAACATCATGGATTCTCCGAATCTGCCAGATTTTGTCAAGACTATAACCCGTTGATGATACTATTCATATTAGCTAATATTATGAATATATCATCACTGATTGTTGTTATTATTGTTATTAATTACTATTATTAGTCTTGTGATTATTGTTATCACTATTGTTATACTATTATTATTATAATTGTTATTATTATCCTACTATCAATATTATCACAATTATCACTATTATCACTATTAGTATGATCAATGTGATTAGATCATATGCCTGCGAATCTTCCACAAACCTTCCCCGGAGGACGTGGATGCCTTGGTGGACAGCCGGGAGGCGGTGCGCGCCCTGGCGGCTGCCTTGGGCAACGTGGATGGCGCGGGGAGTGGCACCACGCTCTTCGTGGTGCTGGGGACGCAGCAGGCGGCCTAGCATGGCTGGGGTGAGGATACAGAGGGAATATGTGGGAAGAACCAGAAGATACCACAACTACAGGTTATAAATGGAATATTTCACTATAACGATGATTGGGGGTGTCTGAACATGGGGTATTTGCTACGTGAAGGGCAATTTTGATCGGACAGAATGATGATAAAACAATTTTGAGACAAAAATAGGTGGAGATGGCAAAGACATTGACCCTTCCCGGCCCTCAAAGATAGGTAGATGTTCAAGATTGATATGTTCATCCACTGGAGGGAAAAACCGGACGGTTTTGGACACTGTGACGCCTCCAAGAATAGGTTGGTTTATACACCCGTTGAAACATAAATAAACCCTAGTTGACCTACGTAGTTGTAAACCAAGCTAGCCAACCATGTAGGCTAGAATGCTTTGTGCCTCATGAGACCCTGCCATTCCATTGTTTAGGAATGAACCATGCATCAAGGTGGTTTGATTGACATGTCATTTTTGTACACACTGATATCGCTGCTTAAGGGAGTCACAAATCTGGAGTGGCAGCGAGATTTTGACACCTTGGCTGCAGGGCTTGGCGCGGATTGCGCGGATGGAGCCAGCTCTGGAGGCTCTGTTGTCAATGGGCAAACTGCAAGAGGGACATCATTTGCGAGCCCCATCTGATCCCATTTGATCCCATAAGTTTTGGAGTTTTGCAAAGATTCTTTGTGCAAAGATTCCCTCATCGAGTTGTCCAGGCACGCTTTCCGACCACGGTGCAGATCCCCGACTTCTTGGCTACGGAGCTAGTGCAGTTTATGGAGATCTCAGCCAGTAGGTTGCCATCAGGTAGGGATACCCAGAGATGTGCAAGAGGTTTTGCCGCATTGCCTGCGAGGTGAGGGTATGTCCACCAGTTGACGGGCTATTTTTGCACACATGAAAACGTGCTTGGTTAATGTTATGATATCAATGGATATGATATGATATGATATTATATTACATTAGAGTATATATTCATATGTATATGACATGATTCTATAGATATATCATAAAAAACACCCTGATTTTATACCTCGGATGTTCCATAGCTGTTTCCAGCTTCAGATGTTCCAAGGTGCTCTGGCCTTTGAAGATCAGCTAGCACCGCGCTTGGCGGAGCACCTCATTGAGGTCTATGGCGGTGGTGGCCAGGGCAAGGCACGGTGCCATGGTGCCACGGTACCAGCTGGTGCCATCTGAGAACTTGATGCAACTCAGAGTGTTTGCTTACCTCACATTTTACTATATTTTACTCAGATCTCATTCAGATTGTCCAACAAGATAACATTGCCGTGCTTCACCCTGCTCGTTAGTACCAACATTGGGTCCACATTTGGGTAGCTGGAAACCCGTAGGGGTCCCATGTCCCACCAGGAGCTGGGTGAGAGGGGCAACTTGGCGCTGGCGCGGCGCTTGCTGCAACGAGCTGTGCAGAATCGCATCACTAGGCTGGCGAGGGATGGTGTCAAGGTGAAGTCCTTCTTTAGAGGCCGATTTGGCGGTTGAAGCATCCAATTTTGCCTATTGTTTTGTTCGGCCCATTTGATCCATTTGATCACATCCATATCTAAGGTCATGTCCTGTTTCACTGAGTCTAAGCTTAGATGCAACTGTTTCCATTGCATACCAGTGGCCAGGCTGTTCAACAGCATTCAAGAGGGTGAGTCGCCGAATGACACCCCAGAAAGCGAACACCTCACGAAGGAGGACTTTGAGGTGGGGATTGTTATCGAGATATTGACACTGCTAACACGCAATACAACTTTTTAAGTTCAGGAGGCTTGAAACACAGGTCACGGTTGATTCTTGCCTTTGCTTAGGTAGCATTCAGTTTGACATTTATGTGCTTTTCCAAGATGTTGTCAAAGCTTTTCCGACTGCAATGAACTCTGCGAAGGTAGGCGCTCCCATTGGAGAGGGTCGTGAGCAAAAGGATGCCATTGATGAAGAGGTTGGCATCTTGTTTAAACGTATTCCATTCATTTCCATTCATTGCTTTATTTCCATTCGTTATATAGGCTGATAGAACAGAACACTCAGATCGAGAGATGTGAATATCACGTTTTGCTGAACCCAGATAGCTAAGCAGTGCCAAAAGCATCGTTTGCTGATTGGAAAGTCCCATGTAGTTCATGCTCGTGACCGGGCTGCTACTCAGCAAAGCTGCTCGAACCCTACTGAGGCAATCTGATTGGCATGACGAAGGCGAAGGAGTGGTTTGCACAGGCTTCAGCAGCTAGAGGGCCTGCTGTGCTTGGAGTGACCATTTCTGTTTCAGCTGTATCACGTCCACCTATGGTGAAGTCATGGTAGAAGTAAGAAACGAAGATTTTGTCCAGTCATTGCGTTTACTGGTCCCTTGTTTTTGCACTTTTGGGGCTCGATGGACTCGATGCTTTCAGACGCCCTGGTTCCAAACAGGTCGCTGTCCAACGCCCCGCAGGTCCGTCAAAAGGTTGCCTTTGTGGAGCAGACCGGCACGCGCAGTGATCTTCGAGTGTGTTTAAATATCATTATCACTGGCAATCCCGGAACGGGTAAGACCACCTTTGCACGGTTGCTGGCGCGTTTCTTCCACACCTACGGAGTCCTGCCAAAGGACAGCTTTGTTGAAAAGAATGGCTTCTTGGCAGCGCAAAGCCGCACGGGAGGCATAAAAAACCACAGACATGGTTGATTTGATACAGCCTTAGCTGAACCCTCGGGATGGCGATGGAGAGAGAGAGAGAGAGTTTTGATTTGATACCCCTTTTGTGTTGAACTGTTTGGCTGTGATAAGGAGATTGGAATGATGGTCCCCTAAGAATCCGTGGAACTTGACATAGATTGAAGAATCCTTTCCCTGCACTGTCACCCCAAAACAGCTCTGATAGGAAGTGTGCACGAGATGAGAATTGAAATTCATAAGCCAAGGACTTGAGCTAAAGGCCGAGTTCATGGGTGGCACAGCACCTCGTGTGAAGGCCAGAATTCATGGAACGGGTGTGGTAAGTCTGGTGGTTTGCTGAAAACCCAAATGTTTTAGTATTTGCTTTAGTCTTGTTGTATTCAAATCGCATGTCGGTGGTAGTATTTTTTGTTCCAGGTGCAGTATTTTGAATAAATTCTACTTTCGAAATCATCATGGACTCTTTCAGGCGGCTGTGCAGGAGGCCATGGGCGGGTGTTCCTTGGCATTGGTGTGGTGGCCCGCTTCAGGATTTGCCCAATGGAAACTACAATAACAAAGGCAATTTCCGGTGGGAAAAGGATGATCCATCGTGAAGCCCAGGTTTGTTTCTGGACGAAGCCTATGCCCTGATGGATTCAGCTGCTGGTGTGGGTGGGGCGGGCGACGCCTTTTCCCAGGAAGCGCTGAGGCGGGCGAGTTGGGCTTATCCTACCAGATCCCCAGGGTTTCCCATAGATGTTGTAAATTTGTTGAGGTCCCACCAGTTGACACAGCTCCAATCACAGAACTGCAGCATTGAAATTGCCCAACTTGAGGACTCTTCTCACTGAAGTGGAGAATCACCGCACGAACCTGATGGTGGTGCTTGCGGGGTACAAGGCAAGCATCTGCCCTGTTGCTGATGTCTCGTGGTCAAGATGGTTTGGAGATGTATGAAATGGCTCAAAAGTCGGAAAACTCAGGCTGAACTTGCATACCTTGTGCTATAGCTGCTAAAGCAGAATGGCTTCAATCGCCTTCTGCAGGAAAAGATGGGGAGACTGATGCGTGCAGAGGCCCGGGGCACTGGGTGGAAGCTAGGTACTGAAGTTGGAAGCACACCTTCATCCCAAACAACCATGGCATTCGCGGCACCAGGAAGGCCTTGCACGGCGCTTCCCCAATCGCTTACATTTGGATGACTACACCCCTGCAGAGTTGGGGGAGATCTGTGAGATGTGCGCCAGGCGGGAAGAGAAGCCACGATGGTCATAGTCATGTCATGTACAGTATGTTGGAACATATTCAATCGAATTGGTTTGGGTGAAATGGGATAACATGGAATAACTATGGGTAACCACTGAAACACATCTTTGATTTAAAATGGAGGTTTTCCCTAGATTTTCCTTGACACTGCGGTGAAATGTTGCTCGAGGCATCGACATCAGCGCGAGTTCGAACCTGGCCTAAGAGAAAAGCTGGAGAAGCACATCGAAAATTTCTATTGGAGAGATGCATGGCTTCAATCAGCAAAACAGTCAGCCGTTTCTGCAGATATGCTGCTTGTGATATGGTCATGATATATATGTTGAACAAAAAAGTGAAAGTGCTTGCGCTGTTTTGCGAAAGGCGCCGGCGCAAGGAGACCTTTCGGCCGTGCATCCAAGGACATTGCTCAGCAAAATGCTGGACTCTCCGTGAATTTGACGGTTGCTTGGTTGAGGTGTCGGACCTGTAGTCTTCGGGTTGCTGGCATGCACAATAGATTTTGATGCCTAACGCGCCCAAGGAAAAAGCTTTGGATAGACAGATCGTGCGGATCGTCTCGAAATACCCAGAGGCAGGGTGTGTGGAAATTTGGTGCATGAGAAGCCATGCCAGCGCAGCAATTTGAAATGGGCCCGCAAAGCCGACTTGATTAATTCCATCATTTGGTCATTTTATTCAATACTTGATATTATCATTATACTATAATGACTACATCATCATCATCATCATCATCATCATCGTTATTAATATTTGTTATTAATCAACTGTGATGATTAATAGCCAAATCTGTCTTTCAACTGCGCCAGGCCTTTGCTCAGATGAGCCGCATAGCAGGCACGGCAAGTGCGCCCAGCGATGGGCCATCCCTGATGCGGCAGAGAAGTCGGCGACTAAGATGTCTTCACTTTAAGGCAACCAATGGATCAAAACCTATGTTGGGAATATATATGGAATATATCGTGGGAATATATATACGTATAGTTCTATATATTATTATATATCGTTTGGATGTGCAATGGTCACTTAGGGACGAAATGGGCTGCATAATCGTTGGCCCTTTTCATAAAGCTAGGGACGAAATGGGAGGAATTTTCGTGGACCCTTGACTCATAAAGCTTTTCAAATGAAATCTTATTCGAAGTCATGGTACCAGGATGTACCAGGTAAATTGAGCAAGTGATGCCACCAGGGATTCAGCCAACCCGAGGTGGTGTGAGCATTCAGCAGGTGAAGGCTGAGGTGGCGGTCTTCACGGCTGCCGACTTTGGCATCGAGGACTATGATGGGTTGGAGATAGGGCTTGTCTCACATTGGGGTACACCAAAACGGCATTTCTTCAGGAAACATGGGAGAATAATGATGAATCACTATTGATATATATATATAAATATCATAAAATGTCGGGGCACGATATGTTCAACAAACAAAGCCATTTGGTTGGAAGATCCTTTCTCAAGTGCAGAACATGCCCAGGTATGCAAAAAGGTTCCCACTGCAGTTGGGTTATGGCCCTAGGAGCGCCCGACCATGGGCGACCCCGAGATGCGAAAACGGGTGCAACAAGAGGTGGAGCGTCTTACTGGACACTCAGCGAGATCAGCGTCTAACCTGGGGACCCAAAATGGCCAAAGTGAACGTCCCAGACTTGGAAGGGAACTTTACAGGAACCTTCCATTTTCATGGTGAAAAAAAACATATCAAAAAAACGAGGAATGTCCAATGTCCATTGGAGAATCCATAAAAATCCAATGGACTCGAGGCATGGCCAATGTGAAGGCATTCTTCAAGGAGCTCTCCCGCACGGTGGCCTTTGTGGAGCGAGGTGGGGACCCTCGTGTCTTGCAGACCAGCCTCAACCTGCGCCTTACGGGAAATCCAGGGATGCTTGGAAAAACATTGGTCAGACATGGTCAACATTGTCAACATATATATATATATATATGTATATATGTATATATGTATGTATACATTCCATCTTTTAGGTCATGTCGTCCATGTGCCAGAGGTTTAAGCCCTTGTTGGTCCCAGAAGTGCCTGAAGCCCTTGAATTTGACGTGCATATCATGCGTATGTATGGGTCAAACAGTCAAACGTTTTTAGAGACTGAGGATAGATTTTGGTCCTTGTTTGGAATTAGAATGACCCATCCATTTTTGGGCTACCCAACTTTGACCCAAAGCCATATCGTTCAGATCTTTCAGACTCACCAGTCTTCCCAGAATTGGATGAAGGGAAGCTTATAATGCCTAATATTTATTGGATTTTATTGATACAAACCATGGTTTCCTGTAGATGTTCCCAAGATCACCCTGCAAAATCAAGCCAATGACTGCAGTTTTTCATATCCCAAGGACCGGCAAGACCACGGTGGCACGACTCATCGGGCGCTACCTCTATGCGCATGGCGTTTTGCCCCGAGACACCTTTGTGGAGCGCAACGCCTTGGCATTGAAAGGTGGGCCATGGCCAGATGGGGGTTTCTGGATGATCCAAACGAAACAAATGTGGGTAAAACAATGTCATAAAACACCCATTTGGGAATGGTTTATACCTATAAAAATGGCGATGGCTGGGGGATGATTAATTATTGTTTTACCCACATGAGTGATCCTACCATAACAACAATTGACAAGAATTGATAGTAGGAATAACAATAGTCTTGACAATAGTTGAGAATGATTAAGTAATGACATTGATATCAACATCAGAATGGTAACAGAAATAGTGATCATCATGAGATATTTTCAGGTTCTGGGGTACACCGATATATCTGCCCTGACACAAGAACTTGCACATGTGGCATGTGGTGGCCCAGTTGCTAGTCACTTGAGCTGTGCCCAGCACACTGTTTCCACACATTAGGCCAGTTCGTGGGCCAGACAGCGCCCACTGTCGCAGAGGCGGTTCGTGACTCGAAGCGACAACTTTCGCAAAGGGGGCCCTCTGCTTTCACATCAACAATTTCATGGGTCATGAGTCATGTTTTTCATTTGCATCTCCATTTTTGGTCATGAATTGAAATGTTCTGGGTTGAAGCCTTTGCCAGAAATGGTTCTGCAGAAAAAAAAAAACCTGTTGGAGCCAAGGCGATGCCATGGGTGGCTGCCTGTTCATAGACGAGGCCTTGGGTCAATTTCTCAGGGCGTCACCGAAATGTCTGTGATTTTAATGCAAGACCATCCTTCAACATTTTGCTCAATCATCCTGGAAGTTGCGACTACTTGGTCCCTTGCGGATCCGAAATCGGATGACTTGGAAGTACTCACCAGAAGGGATACTGTGGATGGAAGAAATCCTGCACCACCTGGGATTGTTGAAACCATATGAATAATGGGATAAACCATCTATCAACTGGTGCAGGATTTCTTCCATCAACAGGAGTTGTTGCCAGAGGCCCCGTATGCCCCTGTCGCAGCCTGTGAGGCCTATGCCTTGGCAGACCGAGGAGGTGACAAGTTCAGTGGTGAAGTGATCCGCACTCTGCTGACGGAGGTGCCAAGTGCGATGTGACACCAGATTTTCAGAGAAAAAACCATGGAAAATGGATGATTTGCTAGGAAAATCTTGCATAAATGGACATTTCATTGGGAAAACCATCTATCAATGAGGGATAGAAAGTGGGATTTCTGCTGGGCCAGGTTGAGAATCATCGCACTGGACTTCTGGCGACTCAGCAGGATTGTTGGAAAAACCATTCTTCTGACGGGCGCTTTACCCACAAAGATTGGAACGCCTGTCATCCCAAACCAGATGAGCATGGATTCGAATCTTAAGACGTGAGGTGGTCTTAGCTGGGTACGCGGACAAGATGGACGTTTGGCTCTCAGATGGGCAACGACCTGCACGGTCCTGTCGCAGTGTTGGAGATTTTGCCAACTTTTTTCTGCCAAGACTCATCCCTAAGTGGCTGTGCATCAATCATGCCCTGTTGAACAAGCAATTCAACATGTATCTTTCAACGGTCCTTGACTCGTTCTCTCAGATTCTGCAAAGTTTCGCTGGCTCAAACTTGGGTCCCCTGCAGGTGTTGATGGATGCAGATCCAGGGCTGCGACGACGCTTCTCCCTGGTGTTGCAGCTGGAGGATTACAGTCCTGAGGAGTTGGCAGAGATTTGCACCTTGATTTGCTGAAGATGGGAAGATGTCGCGATAGTTGGGGGGTAGCATATGGGCGCGAGCACACACACACACATCCCTCTTAATGTGTGCGTATAGGTATTAACACACACACAGACACACACATATATATTTATATATATATAATTATATATAATAATTAACACACATATTATATGCATATAATGTTCCCTAATATGCATACTTGTCCCTGGCTTTGTCTAGCATACGTACATACACGTAACCTGTAATATGAATATGGATTGTATTTGTGCTTTGTGGATGGCTTCGGCTGCTCCGAGGCGAACATGCTGCACAGGATCGCTTCAATTTGATCTTTGCTCCTGGCTTGGTGGATGCCTTGGCCCAGCACATCAGATCTCAGCACGGCTCGGAGATTTCACAGCATAATGGAGGCGCAGTCCTGGGTTATGAAAGGTACAAGAATGAGTTTGACCCCACTGATGCCAGCAATCAAAAGCAAACGTTTGGGATTTGAATTGGTCAATGAGAACTACATTGGAACCACCAGTGGTAGTGCAGTCCGTGTCGGTCACATACACCAGAGGTTGGCTAGGTGGATGCGTTCAATTCCTCGGATACTTCCCCCCACCAGGGATATGCGAAACAACCAGCAGATGGTTTCCGATATGATTTCCGCCCCCTCAAAGGACAAGAAACTCCTGTAGTTTTCGGATGGGTGGCTCAGCCACAAAGCCTGTAGAACTGCAGGCACAAACAGAGACAGAGAGGCAGATCAGAACGATCAGATACAGTGTTTCCTTATGTTTCTTTCATCTACCATGATTTCTTATTCATCCAACCACCTCATTTCGTAATCTTTAATCTTATCTATCTACAATCTTAGCTTCCAATACCCAATTTTCAAATCCCATAAACTTCTGAGATCCCATCTATCAAAACACCCAAAATCCATCTATCAAAACACCCAAAATCCCATGAAATCCATCCAAAAAAGACGTCATGCCATAGCAGGCCTCGCGGTGACCTTGGCGGAAAGGGCCTTCCGGCGCCTGGCCACACGGCTAGGGGATCCCCAGAGCCAACAGGCGGTAAGTGGCCGCCAATGTCGGGAACTGCGCCTTGGAAGAAGGGGATGGTGGGGAAAATCTGGGGAAAATTGGGGGAACATGGGATAAGAAGGGATGGGATGAAAATCATGAAAATGGGGAAACATATTTGGGGAAAATGATGCAAAAACACCTGGAAAATGATGGGAAAACGATGACATTTTATGAGGAAAAATCAGCAAAACAAGTATGAAGCGTGGGAGCATGGGAGTATGGTAAGCATGCTGATGGGAGGAATCTGAAACGTGCTTAGATAGTGTGACAAGCTGGTGAGCCGAGTGATACAGCAGAATTGCATGGGACTTGACTTAACATATTGATCTGGTAAAGCCAATGACAAAGGAAACTATGGGCATGGGTGTATCGTAACGCCCAAAAGGGACCATGCCAGGAACACAATGAAAACGCATCAAATGGACGTGTTTCCCATTTCTTCTCCATTTATTATCCATGTTATTTCCCATTGATTGTCCGTTTTAGTTCCATTTGATACCACCATTTGTTTCATGAATGGAAGATGGGTGTCATTTTCCATTGGTATCAATGATTAATATCATTATTCCCATGATAGTCTTATCTCTCAAGGGTTTCCCACCATACCAATGGCATCGTTTCAGGATCGCCGAGGATTTCCTCATCGGACTGCCGCAGGAAGCTCTGCGGAAGACCCGCCCGCCGGATCTGCCCTCGCCAGGTCGACATCGAGAATCGGTGGAGATCGGTTGGATGTAGCCTCTGGTAACGGACATAGCTATTGAATAGCTGAATAGCTATTGAACATGGCCTATTGATGCCTATTGATAGTTGATCTAACTATGCATTATCTATATACCTATTCAGAAAATGGCGATTTTCCATGGCAAACTGTTCGTTTACCAGAGGGTAACACTATATAGCCAAGAAAATGATGCACAGATATGTAACATGATATTTCTTCTTTGGTTGGGTATAGCCCGAATCTAATTTGCAAGGTTGAGACGTGTTCAAATCTTGATGGCCAACTCCAATTTTGATGGCCAACTCCTGTGGCTCAAAACTGAACTTGTTGCCAACGTTGGGGCGCTTTTGCGCTTTTGCTTTACTATCTTTACTGTGAGGGTTATATAAAATGAATAAAGAAGATTCACTAAGATGGTCTGAGCAGTGCGACCATCCTGCTGGTTGTTTTCTGGCTGTGATGGCACCTGAAATGTCGTCGTTTCATCCACAAGCTGCAGGTGGGGAAACCGGTCGAGCTCGGCAGCCCAAGCGAACACGGCCTGCCTGGCAGGAGGCGCCTGAGTGGGCTATAGGTCTAGGTATGGCATCCTCTTAGATTTGAGGCACTTGAGCTGCTTTGGTTCTTTGTCAGGTTGAAACTCTGGAATGGTAATAACGGTAATAACGGATCAGCCAGGGATAAACATACTGACTTTGATTGAGCATGTGAGGAAATGTTTGGAGGTTTCTTAAACATTCGGGGTATCCCGGGTATCCCCAAATCATTCATTTTTAACATTTTTTAACAGGATTTCCCAGAACAAACCATATGGGAGACCCATGGAAAGCTGCGCAGGCGGTTGGATCTCTGGCGCGAGAGATGGCCCAGGAGCTCCTCCGAGGAATGGAGGGCGCCTGGAGCTCAGAATCGCTGATGATTTTTTGGGGCTCGTCATTGGGATACCCCAAGAATTTCATGGCTTAATACATGTTACTGTAATACATTGTAATACTAAACATGATATAATCCATATATAATCCTAGAATATCTCTGTTTTCCTGGAATTTTGACTGATTTGCCCCCACATGGCCATTTTGGTAGCGCGATGATTTTAGGTTTTAATGATGCAGCCTGTATTCAGCACGTATCATTGATGTATCACCTATCTGGACCTATCTGACCTATCAATGTCTCAGACAGGCAATGGATGACCCCCTGGATGAAGACATGCCTGGGGATTCCGGTCCAAGTGCGGATCGCGTGAAGGCCGCGATGGGTCCACACGATGTTTTGAAATGGGGAGATGATGGGTTACCATCACCAAATTGGGATACCCATATCCACCACTAAACTGCAATTTTATGGGTATTCCCATTTCAAACACCCAAATATAGGAAGTATCAGTTCTGGGAAGAGTACGGCATGCGAATTGAAACTCTTTTCACCTCGGCAGAGGCAGTTGCAAAAGCAGTAGCAAAAGGCAAGAACCGAGAAAGACCCAAGGAGGAGGTCAAAGAGGAAGAGCTGCTTGGACTGGCACACCTCAATGATCCTCAATGCACAAAAAACATCAAACAACTATTGACCTACTTGGAGGATCATCCTACTTAGTAAGTGGTTATTAAATGTTAATAATATATTAATAATGGTTATTAAATGTCAATAAATGTAAATAATAACCCTGTGAAACCGTCCCCGATTCGTAGCTTGTCCTATTTATATAGATTCGTTTCTGACTTGGATTTTTTTCTCCGAGGAAGTTGCCACAGCAAGAGGGAGAGAAAGTGGTGGAGGAAATGTCGACCTTGGATGCGTTAGAATGCTTGGGCCTTTGTCCGGCAAATTTCGAGTGGTTCGAACTCAATGTACCTCGGAAAAAAAATCTACAGCCGGGGTGGAATCGATCGGAGGTCAACAGGCAAATAGGCAGGCACACAAAGAGAGGCATAGTATGGCTTGTCCGGTATGCCTTCCAAGCTAGAAATATATAGAAATATATTAAAGAAAAAAACAGTTTGAATATCTTGATCACACTTTCAAATGGGCAGCCGCATGGGATTACGCAGTTACACAATGTTACACATATGGTTCCAGGTAGCGAACCCGCCCGCAGAGAACTGCGGCATTTGCAACTACAGACTGGCCGATGGCTATCGCTGTGGAGGTGGTACGCACTATGTTTGTATGGGATGCATCGATGCCTACAAGACCACCTACACCAAGTGACATCAAGTGACACCGAGGTCCAGCCCTCCATATTATCGTCATGGAAGAACTACTGTTTATTATAGTGATATTCTTTTACTGTTACTGGAAACATCTGGAAACTAGTATTCTTAAACTAATATTTTTGTTTCTATTTTATGTCTTTTTTGGATCTTGGCTCGCTTCAGCGACCCTTGGACATCCAAAGCCGAGTCTGACACGGCGGCCTTTGCTCACCATGAACATTTCTGGTTCCAATCACACCTCTAATGATTTTCAAGTAGGCCTCTTGCTATACTGTTTGTCATTGTCGAGTCGAAAGATGGATCGCGGTGGTTCACAGTTCTGGTAGCTAATTCATGGTGAAAGGCTTCAAGCACTTTGCAGCTTCAGTGCTGTTTGGAACAAGCACAGACATTGCTTTCCGTGAGCGACTGCCTTGAAAAAGCATAGCTGCGGGCCTCGGGAGCTGTGCCAGTCACTTTTTCGAGCCCAAAATTCAAAAGAAACAAGAATGCCCTGGAGGTTGATGGTGTGATTTGAGAAGTAGACTTGCGCTATGATTTGTTGGAATCGCAAGCTTGCTACGCCAGAAATCAAGACTGCAACGATTGCAATGATAAGCTCGAACATGCTGATGTCCCTTTACAGCCAAGCCGCCGCAAACATCCTGGCTCAAGGCTTTATTTCTTCAAGGGTACCACCAGTGCATATAAGTCCCTGCTTGTTGATGAGATGATGTCGCATGAGGTTATACGATCTGGTCTAATGGAGGTTGGGGCTGATCCAACATGGGAAGCCATTAATCAACAAGGGATGTCCCGTGCAACCTCCGGACATGCCCTCTGCTGACCTCAACCTTAGCGCACATCCCCACAGCTGGTGCTGATATTGATGATGGTGATGATGATGATGTGGATGATGATAACGATGATGTTCATGATGCTGGCTCATGGACTATTCTTGAAATCGTTCCGGGGCACTCAATCCATGGTCGAAATGGCTTGGTAGTCACTGATGGTTGATTCAGCGGTAGGCAGAGGATTCGCAACTGTTTTACAGCCTGGACAACTCTTGCCTCCTGGCGAGGGTTTTACCACCTTCTAAGAAGGTAGCATGTATAGCGGAACTTTTCTCGAGCCACTGATGGGCTCCTTCAAGGGCACATGGATCGCATTTTTCAATGATTTTTTTGCTGCCGGCTCGTTGTTTCTGTCCCTGCAGTCTTTACCCTTTGGGCAAGGCCCGCCCGTTGTGCTGCAAGCTTGTCGGACTTGATGTTCACACTTCGAAGGTTAGAAAAAGACAATGGACAGGGTGGAATGTGTGAGAACACCGTGGTACATCGTGATACCAACCGCTCAAGACATGGCTACGATAGCAAAGCTTGAAAGGCTCACACGCACAAATGTACATATGAGATATGACACACACACACATTTTTTTAATATATATATATATACATAGAGTTATATATATATATATGTAATATACTGTATATATATATATGCATATATATATATATGTATGTATGTATGTATGTAATGTTATGTAATGTAATGTAATGTTATGTAATGATATGTAATGTTATGTAATGTAATGTAATGTAATGTTATGTATTGTAATGTAATGTAATGCAATGTAATGTAATGCAATTTAATGGAATGTATGAATGGAATGTATTAATGGAATGTATTAATGTAATGTATGTATGTAATGTCTGTAATGTATGTAATGTCTGTAATGTATGTAATGTCTGTAATGTCTGTAATGTCTGTAATGTCTGTAATGTATGTAATGTATGTACTGTATGTACTGTATGTAATGTATGTAATGTATGTAATGGTATGTAATGTATGTAATGGTATGCAATGGTATGTAATGGTATGGAATGGTATGTAATGGTATGTAATGGTATGTAATGGTATGTAATGGTATGTAATGGTATGCAATGGTATGTAATGGTATGTAATGGTATGTAATGGTATGTAATGGTATGTAATGGTATGTAATGGTATGTAATGGTATGTAATGGTATGGTATGTAATGGTATGCAATGGTATGTAATGGTATGTAATGGTATCTAATGGTATGGTATGTAATGGTATGGTATGTAATGTAATGGTATGTAATGTAATGGTATGTAATGTAATGGTATGTAATGTAATGGTACGTAATGCAATGGTATGTCATGTAATGTGTTAATGTAATGTAATGTATGAATGTAATGTAATGTATTTATGTAATGTAATGTATTTATGTAATGTAATGTATTAATGTAATGTAGTGTATTAATGTAATGTAATGTATTAATGCAATGTAATGTATTAATGTAATGTCATGTATTAATGTAATGTAATGTATGTATGTATTGTAATGTATTAATGTATTGTAATGTATCAATGTATTAATGTATTAATGTATTGTAATGTATTAATGTATTGTAATGTATTAACGTATTGTAACGTATTAATGTATTGTAATGTATTAATGTATTGTAATGTATTAATGTATTGTAATGTATTAATGTATTGTAGTGTATTAATGTATTGTAATGTAATGTATTAATGTATTAATGTATTGTAATGTATGTATGTATTGTAATGTATGTATGTATTGTAATGTATGTATGTATTGTAATGTATGTATGTATTGTAATGTAATAATGTATTGTAATGTAATGTATGTATTGCAATGTAATGTATGTATTGTAATGTAATGTATGTATTGTAATGTAATGTATGTATTGTAATGTAATGTATGTATTGTAATGTAATGTATGTATTGTAATGTAATGTATGTGTTGTAATGTATGTATGTGTTGTAATGTATGTATGTATGGTAATGTATGTATGTATGTATTGTAATGTATGTATGTATTGTAATGTATGTATGTATTGTAATGTATGTATGTATTGTAATGCATGTATGTATTGTAATGTATGTATGTATTGTAATGTATGTATGTATTGTAATGTATGTATGTATTGTAATGTATGTATGTATTGTAATGTATGTATGTATTGTAATGTATGTATGTATTGTAATGTATGTATGTATTGTAATGTAGTGTATTGTAATGTATTGTATTGTAATGTATTGTATTGTAATGTATTGTATTGTAATGTATTGTATTGTAATGTATTGTATTGTAATGTATTGTATTGTAATGTATTGTATTGTATTGTAATGTATTGTATTGTAATGTATTGTATTGTAGTGTATTGTATTGTAATGTCTTGTATTGTAACGTATTGTATTGTAATGTATTGTATTGTAATGTATTTTATTGTAATGTACGTATGCATGCATGCATGCATGTATGTATGTATGTATGTATACACACCGTAAAATATGGTATGCACGCACAACATGCATGGACATCACTGGACGCAGACTTATAGTTTGTGCGATCGCATGCCTCAATCATTGCAACCTAGCGATGGCAAACGTTTAATACTCTGGCTCCAGGTTTCAAGGTGCTGTTTAAATTTCCCAAGAAACAAGAGACAAAAAGTGAAACTGACTGATGCCATGACAATCTCATACACTTTGACACGTTAGATTGTTTGACAGAGACTTTCAAACAGCCAAACTAAGACTGAGAAAACACCGAAGCGACGGAAAAACTGCTGTGTCCACACCACCTGTGCGTGGCACAGTAGAGCCATCCGGTCCCAGCGAACGGCTGAACAATGCAGGACCAGCACTCAGATTTGACATGACGATGTCATTTGGATGTCATTGGATGTCATTGAGCACCAGAAACTGCCCAGCTTTTGGAAATCTGTCTCCGATCATGTTCTGCCAGAAATGCGTGCTGCATTGTGTTGTTGCGTTTCAGGTGCCTCATTCGATTGCATGGTTGGCATCTGTGATCCTGTTGGCTGCCGTGATGGAACAAGCAGCTAGGAAGATTTCAGGCAAAAAAACCACTGGGTGGCACCGTTTGGCTTTGTCTAAACAAGGGTGTCCCTTAAAATTTGATGGTTTATCATGGTTTATCATGGTTTATCATGGTTTATCATCATATCAATTTGTTAACGTGGCCATCAATGGGGGGGGTATACATACGGTATACCCTTTTTTTAGATACCCATTGGCACATAGTTCGCCAGCCAGTGCAAGGGACCTTTGGACCTGGTTGAAGCACCGGTAGCCTTGTGCTTGCTGACGATGCTGATTTTTATAGACGGAGCATGCCTGGTGACCAGCATTCTGAAAGGATCAACGATCTATTAAAGCAGATTTCAGATTTCATAGACTGAATCGCGCAAGGTCCGAGTCAGTGATGGTTTGATTTGATTTCTCAAATTGTCAAAGCCTATGCTCAGATAGTGATGGTAATATACGCAACCCCAGACAGACCTAGGTTTGTCTGAAAATAGGATGTCTCAAAATTTCATGGTTTATCAGTTTATCATCATAAACAATGGCAATTCTACGGGAACCCCCACCTCTTTTGGACAAACTCACCTTGTTCAAGGGCCAGAAGCTTCCTGGAGTCGCTAAGGTCTCGGCGACAACAAGCCGCATGGTATGCATATGGTGCGTTTGAATCATTCTATGCACACGTCCCACGATTCATGGCATCAAAAGCACCAGGAACGGCTGTTTAGCACACTCTTTCCATGTACTAAATCCCCCAGTCGGCAGCAAGGCACCACATCTTCAACGACCACTACCACAAGCACATCAAGTACTTCTACAACAAGCAGCTCGACATCAAGTAGCTCTACCTCGAGCACAAGTACCAGCAGCTCAAGCACGAGCAGTACTAGTACGAGCAGCTCAAGCACGAGCAGTACTAGTACCAGCACCAGCAGCTCAAGCATGAGCAGTACTAGTACCAGCAGCTCAAGCACGAGCAGTACTAGTACCAGCAGCTCAAGCACGAGCAGTACCAGTACCAGCAGCTCAAGCACGAGCAGTACTAGTACCAGCAGCACGAGCACGTCTAGCAGCAGCACTTCAACATCTTCCAGCAGCACTTCCAGCACTTCAACGACTAGTAGCAGCACGTCATCGACAAGCACCAGCTCGTCAAGTACTTCTACAACAAGCAGCTCCACATCAAGTAGCTCTACCTCGAGCACAAGTACCAGCAGCTCAAGCACGAGCAGTACTAGTACGAGCAGCTCAAGCACGAGCAGTACTAGTACCAGCACCAGCAGCTCAAGCACGAGCAGTACTAGTACCAGCAGCTCAAGCACGAGCAGTACTAGTACCAGCAGCTCAAGCACGAGCAGTACCAGTACCAGCAGCTCAAGCACGAGCAGTACTAGTACCAGCAGCACGAGCACGTCTAGCAGCAGCACTTCAACATCTTCCAGCAGCACTTCTAGCACTTCAACGACTACTAGCAGCACGTCATCGACAAGCACCAGCTCGTCAAGTACTTCTACAACAAGCAGCTCCACATCAAGTAGCTCTACCTCGAGCACAAGTACCAGCAGCTCAAGCACGAGCAGTACTAGTACGAGCAGCTCAAGCACGAGCAGTACTAGTACCAGCACCAGCAGCTCAAGCACGAGCAGTACAAGTAGCAGCACCAGCAGCTCAAGTACGAGCAGTACTAGTACCAGCAGCTCAAGCACGAGCAGTACCACTACCAGCAGCTCAAGCACGAGCAGTACTAGCACCAGCAGCACGAGCACGTCTAGCAGCAGCACTTCAACATCTTCCAGCAGCACTTCCAGTACTTCAACAACCAGTAGCAGCACTTCATCGACAAGCACCAGCTCGTCAAGTACTTCCACAACTAGCAGCTCCACATCAAGTAGCTCTACCTCGAGCACAAGTACCAGCACCTCAAGCACGAGCAGCACTAGTACCAGCACCTCAAGCACGAGCACGAGCAGTACTAGTACGAGCAGCACGAGCACATCTAGCAGCAGCACTTCAACATCTTCAAGCAGTACTTCTAGCACTTCAACGACCAGTAGCAGCACTTCATCGACCAGCACCAGCTCGTCAAGTACTTCTACAACAAGCAGCTCCACATCAAGTAGCTCTACCTCGAGCACAAGTAGCAGCAGCTCAAGCACGAGCAGCACTAGTACCAGCAGCTCAAGCACGAGCAGTACTAGTACTAGCTCCAGCACCACTAGTACCAGCACCACTAGTAGCAGCACAAGCAGCACTTCAACATCGTCAAGCAGTACTTCCAGCACATCAACGAGTAGCACAAGTACTTCAAGCACTTCCACATCAAGCACCTCAACCAGCAGTACTAGCACATCCTCCAGCAGTACAAGCACCTCCAGCACTTCCACGTCCAGCACCTCAACATCAAGTACAAGTACATCAAGTACAAGTACTTCTAGTACTTCCACATCAAGCACCTCAACCAGCAGTACCAGCACGTCCTCCAGCAGTACAAGCACGTCCAGCACTTCCACGTCGAGCACAAGTACATCAAGCACAAGCACTTCAAGCACTTCCACGTCAAGCACCTCAACCAGCAGTACCAGCACATCCTCCAGCAGTACAAGCACCTCCAGCACTTCCACGTCCAGCACTTCAACGTCGAGCACAAGTACTTCAAGCACCTCAACCAGCAGTACCAGCACATCCTCCAGTAGCACAAGCACCTCCAGCACTTCCACGTCCAGCACTTCAACATCAAGTACGAGTACATCAAGCACAAGTACTTCCAGCACCTCCACATCAAGCACCTCAACCAGCAGTACCAGCACATCCTCAAGCAGTACAAGCACGTCCAGCACTTCAACGTCGAGCACAAGTACTTCCAGCTCCTCCACATCAAGCACCTCAACCAGCAGTACCAGCACATCCTCCAGCAGCACAAGCACGTCCAGCACTTCCACGTCCAGCACTTCAACATCAAGCACAAGTACTTCTAGCTCCTCCACATCAAGCACCTCAACCAGCAGTACCAGCACATCCTCAAGTAGTACAAGCACCTCCAGCACTTCCACGTCCAGCACTTCAACGTCGAGCACAAGTACTTCCAGCTCCTCCACATCAAGCACCTCAACCAGCAGTACCAGCACCTCCTCCAGTAGCACAAGCACCTCCAGCACTTCAACATCAAGTACGAGTACATCAAGCACAAGTACTTCCAGCACCTCCACATCAAGCACCTCAACCAGCAGTACCAGCACATCCTCAAGCAGTACAAGCACGTCCAGCACTTCAACGTCGAGCACAAGTACTTCCAGCTCCTCCACATCAAGCACCTCAACCAGCAGTACCAGCACATCCTCCAGCAGCACAAGCACGTCCAGCACTTCCACGTCCAGCACTTCAACGTCGAGCACAAGTACGTCAAGCACAAGTACTTCTAGCACCTCAACCAGCAGTACCAGCACATCCTCCAGTAGTACAAGCACCTCCAGCACTTCCACGTCCAGCACTTCAACATCAAGTACGAGCACGTCAAGCACAAGTACTTCTAGCACTTCGACATCAAGCACCTCAACCAGCAGTACCAGCTCATCCTCAAGCAGCACAAGCACTACCAGCACCACCGTAACCACAACTAGCACAACTTCAACGTCTACCTCAAGCACATCAACCAGCAGTACCAGCACAAGTACCTCCAGCACAAGTACCTCCAGCACAAGTACCTCCAGCACAAGCACCACCAGCTCTTCCACTTCAAGTACTTCAACGTCAAGCACAAGTACATCAAGCACTTCAACCAGCAGTACCAGCACATCCTCCAGCAGCACAAGCACATCAAGCACTTCCAGTTCAAGCACCTCCACAAGCAGCAGTTCCACATCCAGCACTTCAACGTCCAGCACCTCAACAAGCAGCACAAGCACTTCAAGCACCTCAACCAGTAGTTCCAGCACAAGCACTACCAGCACCACTGTAACCACAACTAGCACAACTTCAACGTCTACCTCAAGCACATCAACCAGCAGTACTAGCACAAGTACCTCCAGCACATCAACCTCAAGCACTTCCAGTTCAAGCACTTCAACATCAAGTACCAGCACATCAAGCACAAGTACTTCTAGTACTTCCACATCAAGCACCTCAACCAGCAGTACCAGCACATCCTCTAGCAGCACAAGTTCTTCTAGCACTTCCACCTCAAGCACATCGACAAGCAGTACTTCTACATCCAGCACTTCAACGTCCAGCACCTCAACAAGCAGCACAAGCACTTCAAGCACCTCAACCAGTAGTTCCAGCACAAGCACTACCAGCACCACTGTAACCACAACTAGCACAACTTCAACATCTACCTCAAGCACATCAACCAGCAGTACTAGCACAAGTACCTCCAGCACATCCTCCAGCAGCACAAGCACCACCAGCTCTTCCACTTCAAGTACTTCAACGTCAAGCACAAGTACATCAAGCACTTCAACCAGCAGTACCAGCACATCCTCCAGCAGCACAAGCACCACCAGCTCTTCCACTTCAAGTACTTCAACATCAAGCACGAGCACATCAAGCACAAGTACATCAAGCACTTCAACCAGCAGTACCAGCACATCCTCCAGCAGCACAAGCACATCAAGCACTTCCAGTTCAAGCACCTCCACAAGCAGCAGTTCCACATCCAGCACTTCAACGTCCAGCACCTCAACAAGCAGCACAAGCACTTCAAGCACCTCAACCAGTAGTTCCAGCACAAGCACTACCAGCACCACTGTAACCACAACTAGCACAACTTCAACGTCTACCTCAAGCACATCAACCAGCAGTACTAGCACAAGTACCTCCAGCACATCAACCTCAAGCACTTCCAGTTCAAGCACTTCAACATCAAGTACCAGCACATCAAGCACAAGTACTTCTAGTACTTCCACATCAAGCACCTCAACCAGCAGTACCAGCACATCCTCTAGCAGCACAAGTTCTTCTAGCACTTCCACCTCAAGCACATCGACAAGCAGTACTTCTACATCCAGCACTTCAACGTCCAGCACCTCAACAAGCAGCACAAGCACTTCAAGCACCTCAACCAGTAGTTCCAGCACAAGCACTACCAGCACCACTGTAACCACAACTAGCACAACTTCAACTTCTACCTCAAGCACCTCAACCAGCAGTACCAGCACATCCTCCAGCAGCACAAGCACGTCTAGCACTTCAACATCAAGTACGAGTACATCAAGCACAAGTACTTCCAGCTCGTCCACATCAAGCACCTCAACCAGCAGTACCAGCACATCCTCCAGTAGCACAAGCACCACTAGCAGTTCCAGTTCAAGTACTTCATCATCAAGCACAAGTAGCTCCAGCAGTTCTACAAGCAGCACAAGCACGTCGAGCAGTTCCACAACGAGTTCTTCTAGCTCTTCTTCCTCCACCAGCAGTACCAGTACATCAAGCACAACTAACACCACAACCACATCAAGCACGACCACAACATCAATGACAACTACAAGCACGACGTCCACTACCACATCCAGCACTTCAACTTCCACCACATCCACCACAAGGACCCATACCAGCACTTCAAGCTCCAGTACCTCCAGCACATCCTCCAGCAGCAGCAGCTCATCCACTTCATCCACTTCCAGCACCACAAATAGCACCACTACATCATCCAGCACCACAACAAGCAGCACTTCCACATCAAGCTCCTCAAGTTCCTCATCGTCAAGTAGCACAACAAGTTCCAGTAGCTCCTTGAGCAGTACCACTTCTACCACCAGTGCCTTGCTGATGGATGGTGCCATCTTTTCATGTTGTTTGGTCCAGCACAACGACTGTTTGTGCGATGTGAGAGAGAGAGAGAGCGCGCGCGTTGTTTGGTGTTTGTTATAACGTGTTCAAACCTTCCGGGGGGAGCGAGATTCTTCCCACCACTTTGCTTTCCTTTGGTGCAGGTTCCACCACCTCATCTTCCACAACCACAAGTACCACCAGCTCAACATCCTCGTCCACGACAACCACGCTAGTTGATCTGGTCCTTCTTAGTGCAGAAGTTGTTGACAACTTCTCAGCGCATTGGCTGCAGATAATGTGCAATTCGCCTCAGCCTGGCGGCCTCTAGTGCAAAAGGCAATTAATCAGTCCTACCATGTACTGCCTGAAGCATTGTGCTGAGCTATGTCAGGCCATCGTGCTCACCTTTGACAAACCAGCCAGGCCGCGGTAATTCTGGTGTCAGTTGAAGCATTGGATTTACTGGGCAGGCGTAGGGCTTTAGATTTTCTTCGGCTGAGCAGGTTGAGTACAGATGACATTTGGGACCATGTAAGTTCCAAGCTCAGGTTGAGCGGACAGAGTCTCTTGAGCAAGAAACTGATCCCATATCCTATCAACCCATTTGGTAAAGATAGTCAAAGAATATGTACCAATTAGGGATCTTATAACTTATAACTTATAACCCTATGATGAGGAGCCAACGCGACTTGTCTTGCCCCAAGGGTCCACAGAAACACTCCCGGAGTTGCGTCCATACCGAGTCCAGTACCACAGATCCCCAAGCTGAGGTACTCTTTCCAAGGCAGCCAACTGCAGTGAAGTCTTTGGGGAAGAGATGATGGCAGCGCTGGGCACTCCAGATATTTGCACCTGGTCACAGGACTGGCTGAGGCCATGAGTTCTAGATAGTGGCTGCTCTTCAACTGTTGAAATCTGAAGTCTGCCGCTTCACCTACCAACACTGAGACACCACTGGCCTGGAGGTTTCCGTGTGCCTCCCAAGAAGACCCCTCCAAAAAAGTTTAGAGAGAGAGAGAGATGCACTGCAGGACCATCGGAATATGCGTGTACCTCTGGGCCACTTGGTAAAGATATCATTTGAAGTCGCTCCGCGCCCTTTCAATATTCCCAGCATTGGGAGCCCTCCATACATATGCAGTTGCAGTTCGCAGGTTACAATGCAACCTTGCTTTTGAATGAGAACCTGGTCATCAATGGGACGCTCGTGCCATTAGGCACAATTTTGGGGGGCTGCAATCCCCGGGAGAAGTGTATGGGTGCCAGAAACAGTGCCAGATTCTCTGTCTTGAAAATCAGAACGATGACGGCCTTTTTCTGTATATCAACACCAATTGCGGTGCTGATGATATTTCATTCCAACAATCCTGCTGTTGCGCGCAGAACTAGGAAGTTACACCAGGGAACGTCAGGAAGTTACCCTTGTGCGCTGTAGGGCGTGGTAGCGGCCACGCACAGTAGGGCCTTTAGGGTTATGACAGATTCATTTCAGGGAATGCCTGCTTGGCAAGCTTCTGTGCCATGCCCGCGTATGAAAATGTTTCCGTGGATTCAAGATGGTGTACAGTATCTTCGTTACAGGACCAACAGGGTTGCAGATGCGGCGGTTTGATCAAAAGACTTTAATCACGAAAACTACAGTAGCTTCTGCTAGCTGAAGTCCCTCTTGCTTTAGAAAGTTTCTGGGGGGGCTGGAATCTTCAATCGCATGAAACTTCATACTCAACTACCCCCCGGCTGGCTGGACAAGCAGTTTGGCCGTGGCTCAATCCCCCCCCGGGGACACCGTCGGCATGTCGCCACCGGCTGCAAATTCGGCAGCATCCGCATCCTCAGCATCATTCTGTTTTTATTCCATCGCCCCTTACCCCTGGGCCTCAAGTCAGACTTACCTTTTTCTGGCAAGCTGAGGCCCTGAGTGCGTTCAGACTGATTCGACTTTCAAGTTCAATATGTTTCAATAGATCCAATTTTTTTCAAATAACTCGGTCGCATGCCCCAGCTTCATACCCTTTCCTGACGGCAGGCAACATGGCATGGCCTGGACCTCCGGAAACAATGAGTCCCTGGGACTGAGTCGCAGTCGCGGGTGCTGCTGGGGATGCTGGGGATGCTGGGAGGGAGACATTCCACGCTGGGCGCTTCCTGGGCGCTTCCAAGGCCCTCTCTTTACTCAACAAGACTTCGACATGTCCTCCGCAGATTTGAGTGCCAATGTCCGCATCACGCGTTCCTGCAGCTGGCTGTGCTACACGAGCTTCTTGGCGTTAGATGATGTTAAATGCCTTCAATCGCTGCCGCAGTCTTCATATACTCTTCACACACACACACATATATATATATATATATACGTCTTTGTATCACCACCTTAAGATGCAACGCAACAGCCATGGGCCTGACCTGCCCAGGTACGAACCTCACAGGTGATGCAGGGCGTCCTTACAAAGCTCTGTGGAGCTTTGGACCTCAAACGCCGGAGCCAATGAGATGCTTGGCCGTTGTGTGTGTGTGTGTTTTTAATGATGTCCGATGGTATGTGGGGATGTTTTGGGCGTTTTGCCGTGTCGCTTGGCAAATTCATTCATTTATTGTTTTGATTTGATTGATTGCTTGCTTGCTTGGTTGGTTGATTGGTGGGTTGATGTTCACATTGGCGCTAAATTCCGAGGACAGTCTTTGGCCGGGGTGTTGGCAAACGCCAGCCAACAAGCTGGGGGCACTCAGCCTGGGGGGCAGGAACATGTAATGAAAGGAGGCACCCGTAGGGAGTGGAAATATATTGAAAACCCGTGAAAACCCGTGGAAATCCAGAGGTCCTTTAGCAGGGCCAACAAATTGTGATACATTCTGAGGATTTCTGAGGCAGTGTGTAATGGTCAGTTAGTGGTGGAGACCCCTTAAGCCCTTAAGCCATCCGGGCCGTGCAGGACTTGTTGGAACTGGCCATCAGTCCTGCTGAGTTTAATGCTGCCGTTGATGCGGTGGCGCAGCAGATTGGTGAGGCGCCGGGGGGTTGAATGATCTCTGCAGAGGGCTTCAGGTCAGGTCTTTGCTTTGGAAGTTAAAGGGCATCTTGGATTTACCGTGTTATTTTATAGATTTTTATAGATTTTTGCGATATAGTGTAATACTTGAGATATGTCAAGATCATTCAAGATTGTCATCCAAAGTTGCAGATGGTTGTAGTATTTTGTAGTTGCTTCTTGGAAAGACCCGAGTCTTTGAGCCGCAGTAACCTCGCCCTGTCTGACATTTCCGTCGCAGCTCGACATCGTGCGGCTGGAGATCATAGTGACCATCACCAACTGGCTGGGTGAAAGCACTGCAGGAAATGCATCCACTTGGATACAGCTCGACCAGGCCGGGAGTTGCCGGTGTTTTCGGTGTTTTGCAAATATCTCATTGACAGTGGTGGGGGGCCAGGGGTGTTGGGTTCTTCAATGCAAGAGGATCAAACAATCAAAGGGTTGCTTATGTTTGCCTCTTTTTTTTGTTTGGTATCAGGCTTGAGTGGAAGTTTCACAGAAGCCAACGTAGGTTTGTGGTGATTCGATGTGATTCGTAGCCCCAAAGCCTTCATGCCATGTGGAATGCTGAAGGCGCCTCAAGTGGTGCCGGTGGGCTCTACAAGTGTTCAGATCTTCAATCGAGAAGAGGTGCGGACAAGTCTCATCAACTCAGACTCATTTGGAACATTTGCGGGGTTCTTAAGTCACCATGGGTTTCAATACTAAAATGGTCCAGTGACTTGGCTGATTTGGGGTGCCCCATTTTTAGGACACCTCCATTTTTCGGGGGGCCTTTCTCCGTTGCAGGGAGGGTCTGGGAGGGTATTTAAAGGATCTTGCTACCTAGTAGCTGATCAGCAATCATAGTTAGACGTTATAATTCATGACCCATGTATGGGATACCCCATAAGGGGATCTATCAACCAGGGTTACCTCCAAGTAGCCCGTTTGGACTTGAAGATCTATTTTATTTTGCTTCTTCCTTCCTCCTTCCCCCTTCCTTTCGAACTGCTTGGTGACCTCCTTTTCCATTCCCAAGAAGGACTGAGTGGGGCAACTCTGCACGTACCTAAATGCATGGTTATCATATGTTGTCATCTTTGGTGCAGGCTTATTGCTCACTCCCAGCTCCTGGGTGCTGCCATCAGCGCAGGTCGAGTTCAACATGCAAACCGAACTCAGGGAGAGCTTCGAATGTTCCGACGCAAGCCGTTCCTCGCAGGGGGGCTTTCATTTTGGTGTCCGTCATTGGTGGAATTTTATGGTACATTTCATATTAGGGGATGGGAGTACTTCCATGTACCACCCATATCCCAATCATAATCGTCAATGTTGATGGTTGAAATCCTCAAATCCCTCATTTATCCCTATTTTTGTATGGTTAAAATCTCTGCTTTGGTTTTCCATAACCCCGCAGGACAACCATTCGGCCACGTCGAAGCCACAGGTTACAACCGCCGTATCACTGTGGACTGGGAGTACTCCAGCTCCAACACGACTGGTTGGGTCAAGCTGTCTGAGGCGGCGCGCACGACTGGTCGAAGTAAATTGAATCCCTCAGGAAAGGCTCAGAAAAGGAATAATCTTTATCACATTTTATCACTAAACTTTGGGATTTGACTTTTCTGTGTCTATTTGGGGACTGGTGTAAATTTGCAACTTCCCTTCGGAAACATTTGGTCATAGTAGGATGATGTAGGATGGTAAGTTTGGATGGTTTGTGCAATCTCAGCCTTCCAGGCGGTGCGGGTTGACGCCAAATCTGGAAAGAGAGAATGTAAATTAAAAAAAAACCTTGACGTTTGCATTTTGGCTTTAGGCACCTTCAGTGGACTCACTCCGGATTCGTTTCAAATAGTTTGGCCTTAACCCTTGGACCCTCTGCAGGTGTACGGCTTGGAGGATCGAGCATTTTCGCCGTTGCTTGGCCTCAGCGATGGGATTTTCTGATCCCTGGACGCCAGCTATCCACGGCCGAGGTTTACCCTCAGCTTTGCCGCATTCAGCTTTGAACCGGAGACGAGTCACTACTTCCGAGCTACTGCTTATTTTCAAGGCATGGTGGCATGGTGCTGTTCAAAAAATGGCTGTGTTGCAACGCGCTTTGACCCTGGAGGTTTGGACCCAAGTATCGTGGAGAATACCCAGGTCTTGCAGTTTGCCGTTCATGTGAAGCAACGTGTCCCGTTTGCAGAACAAGTTGCCAGTGTGGAGAGCTTGTGCCCGGCTAGTTTGTTAAAACATGTTAAAACTCATCTGTTTGGTCAATGTGCGAGTAGGCAATGTGCTGGAAAGTATTCCTTACAGTTGCGACGATCTACGTGCTGGATCAAAGTGGAAGCACACTTGTGCATCTGCATATATCTGCATATACATGTATTATTATCATGTATTACATGTGCATTTACTCATGTGTTATACACAGCACATGAGATTGAGCGGCCACTCAGCTACGGCCTCCGGCTGCGAGGTGAAGCACCCATTGCTTTAGTGTCCGGACCATCAGAGACCTCAATAAACTGCGGTTTCGTGGTGTCTGCGCAGGTGGGAAGTGAGTTGGAAAGTTGGAAAGTAGAAATTCCCCAAGTTCGATCCATTTGGCCAACGCCAAGGATAGGGATAGAAAGCAGCAAAAAACTGTTTGTTTCTCTCTCCAACGAGCTAAGAATATAGCTGTTCATATGGAGAATCCATCATTTCAAGATCATATTGTGGGGGGATATGCATGAAACCATTGATTTTCCATCTCTCTTGTTGTTGGTGATTTTTCAGCCTGAGCTGGGGAGGCCTCCCAAGATCCTTCGTTGCCTTCCAGCGTGACACCGGACTTTCGGCACCTTGGAATAGAACCGAGCGAATGTCAAGCCTGAGGTCAACCCTGGACTAATCCCAAACGGCTGTTTAATTGGGTACCATTGAAGTATCAGATGATCACAATTTGGAGGGTACCCCTCTTTCATCCTCTTTCCACATTTTCTAGCGTATTTGCATGATCTGCATGTGTTTGCATGTGCCGTGTACGAGGATGTCCTTCTTTTGTGGAATGTGCGGATTTGGACTGGACCCCATTGCCAGATCCGCGTTGCGGAATGTCCGCCCAGGTACAGGTGGAGTTGCTTCAGCAGCCTGGGCGTGAGAGACAGGGTTTGGGAACCCAGTTCCCTTGCCTTTCCACCATGCTGGGTAGTGTTTTCTATTTTCTCCATCATTTGGTCGAAATTCTTGTCTCCATGCCTGTTGAGAGGTGTGAGTGACCCGTGTTGGACCACCCCTGTTCCCAGCTTCATTCTTCATGCCGAGGTGTGCCAATTCTTGGACTCTGCCAGCTCAGATTTCAGCATTCCCGGTGGCATCCTACAGGATCAGCGGTCCCAAAACAATCAGCCCGTTTCAGCCACTCACACCTTGAGAATTTATGAGGCCGTCAAAACAAAGACGTACGATGGAACATAGAATGCTGAATCAAAATGCTGAATCAAAAGGACTTGATAAAGGAAACCGGCAGCATTTCGCTTGTGGCTGCACTCGGATGTGTTCCGATTTCCAGCGAAATGCAATGCGCTGCTTGGCCAGGAGGGGCTCTTTACATTTACGGCCGCTTGGATGATGCGAACCCCGGGCTTTATGAACCAAGTTTGGAAAAATGAGCAGGGTGCCCGCAAGAGCGATGCCCTTTAGTTGCTGCAGTAACATGAACTTGGACTACTTAATTGCCCCCAGCGTTGATGAATGCCACGTTGCCAATACTTGGGACACGGCATATTCTTGATGGAATTGTCCGAGCCAGGCCCGATTTCACATGTGACCGATGGAAGCACGAAAGCCACGCGCAGTCCTCACGTCTATGATAAAGTATGGAAAATAATCCTGACCATTGCCATGATAGATTTTATAGTCACGCGCAAACAGATCCAAAAGATAGAAAGGTAATTCACCACTACTGATTGGGATTGATTTTTCATGATTTTCATGATTTTTCTATGTTTTGGGGGTTGTTCAAGAATGACTAGCCCAGGTCTTCAGCTCTCCCGGACACGCTTTTTCTAAGGCCCGGGTTTGGAGATCCTTTGAGACTGAAGCAGATGCCTCGAATGCCTCCATTACAGTGCCTCGGCTGTGCGGACATTAAGCATTTAAGTGAGTTCACCCTCAACAACTCTTCAGTTGAGTTCTTTGTAGGTGTATCGGGAGTAATTCTAAATGATCCTCAGGAGATCGTCCTACCTGGGTCTTCATTACTCCAGAGTCATCAGTGATTTGGCCTCACCTTGGCTGATGGCCCCCAGGTTTCCCTGTCCGCCTCAGCGCCACCACCTGTGGTCATCACCACACCATGGCTGAACGGCAGTGGGGTGTCCACGACCATGGGTTGGAGCCGGGCCCCCTGAGACGTTGAGACAATGCTGTTCTTGGGACATCCGGATACATTTGGGACATCAGTGCTGGACATGTTGTGCACCCGATGATGCATCAACCCAGGCACTGGCCCTGTGGCAAATATCATGGGCAGCTCCACGTGTGCCATCCCAGCAGTTGGAAGTTTCAGGTGCAGATCTGCTGAGTGGTCAATCTTGTCCTTGGATGATCGAGATTGTTCAATGGCCTATAATTGGCGCAGATGGACAATCACTCTGAGGATGTCCCTGGATGTCCCTGGATGTCCCAGGTAGTAAGGAAAAAGATCCCTCGCAAATCCAGTAGAGATTGGCTTGGACATTTGTTTTGGCTTCCAGGGTCCCTTGCTGGGCCAATTACTTTCGCTGAAATCTGTCAGGTGGGCCCTAGTGAGTTCCACAGGGACGATTTTGTCAATCAATGCATCCTGGCTTTGAATCTGGTTTGGTGAGGGACTGGTTAGCACTCTGCCCTCATGCATTCATGCCCAGTACCTCACCAGGGTTTGCATGAGGATTCTTGCAGGTGACTTTCAGGAAGTAGCATTGTTATTTCTCGCTACTTTGTTACAATTACAGTATGTAAATTGCACTATTACTACAGATCTATACAGATCTTACTATTTATATAAAATGATGCCCATGATCTGCAGATTCCCCCAGTTACCAAGCACAGAAGCTCCACATCCCGCTGAGGTGCCTCAGGGTTCATGGAACTCGTCCTATGCATCCTTGAGCTTGGCAAGTTCAACCTTTGATGGCTCCACATTGACCGTGGGAGAGCAATATGAGTATGTGGCTTGTCCTGATGTACATCTGATGTATAGTGACAGCTTGGAACATGGCCTCCTCTACTACTTTCAAGAGATACAATGCGCAGTCATTATAATAAGTGCAACTTGGAGAAACCTCCATGAACAACTTTCTCCTCATTTTCTGAAATCGCTTGACTCCTCCGTGTTGGGCCGACTGTCGGTCATCTTGAGCCCTTGCAGGTGTTCATAATCGGCCTCCAAGATGACACCATCACGCTACTGGATAACAACGTGCTGGGTTCGCTCACTAGCGCAGCAGCCGCAGGATGTCTCACAGTGCCAGGGTTGTGCCGATGTGTTCCCAAAGGCTGTCATGCCACGCAGCCCACAAATGGTCTCGCAGACAAATGGCCTCCGACATCAAAATCATCAAAGACATGTATATATAATAATATAATAATTAATAAATGTTAATAATCAATGTATAACACACACACACATATATATATATTGATATTATATATTATTATTATTATTGTTATTATTATTATTATCATTATTATTATTATCATAATTATATATATATAATATCTACTAGTATTTTTTGCATATTCCAATATCATGACATGCTGCAACTGACAAGGCACGGTTTTGCAGGGAACCGTGGATGGCCGGTATCCCTTCCTTCTGGCAATGCAGGAGCTTTCCTGGTGCGTTCTTCCCCATTCCTGGCTGATGGTCCCCCTCGTGATGGGCAAGTGCAGGCCGATCCTGCAGAAGGCTTTGCGGTGGAGACGAAGTGCCTTGCCGCGGTTGAACGAAAGAAGCTGGTCTGGCTGTATTTCTACGCGAATGGATCACCTCAAAGAGGGAAGTTTGCTTCCAGCAGGTTCAGCCTGGAATGTTTCGCTAGTGTATGCTGTTTGGGGTATGTTTGGCAGATAGAGCCTTCTTCAAGTTTGGGGCAGGGGGAAGTCTAATCAGTCCTACCCGCACCCACCAGAGCTGGCCTGCAGGGAATGACCAGAACTTCCTTTCGACTTTTGTTGTGGTTTTGGGATGCAAATTTGAACCTTTGCTAGGGCATTGATGTTCTTGGAGGAGCCCAGGGGTTTAGGCTTTTCATTGATTGAAACGCAAGTCGATGTCGATACTCAGGTTCAAACTCAATGCGCTTGATTGGGTAGATGAATCTGTCCCAGAACTCCAGTATGTGCCTTGGCGTGCACCATGATTTTGAACTGGACTTTGCCAAGGGCTGGGTCAAGCAAGAAAGCACTTTGAAGCGGCTCGTGACGCACGAGAGACTCCGCCTTTGGACTTGGTGGGTGGAGATACGACTTAGACACCGCCATATCTGACTGTAGTGGTCCAATGTGGTCCAAGGCCTTCTATCAGTTCACAGAATCTCAACTCAGCTTCACGACTCCCTTCGACATCACGATAGCGACCAATACCATCGTGTGTCTTGTCTGAGCACCGTAGCTACATAGCCGGGTCTTAAGCACATGTGGAGATTGGTTGAACACCAATGGTGTGACACAGTTTGGCCATGGGCAGCTTGGTAGGTGGGACAACAGCACGGACTCCAACTACTGGGTCTCGTTGCAAGGAATCCTTCTACAAGATTGGCCTGACCCTTAGACGTCTCCGAGCATGTCCAAGATACTGAAGTCCCATGTGCCTCCAGTAGGCTTGGGGATCTGTCAATAGATATCACAGCATGCGCATTCTTTTTGGTCTGTTGCCCGTATGTTCTGTCAACCAGAACCGCCGAAACACCATCGTCTCATCGCTATCTTGGTTGGGGCTGCCCCTTCTTGGCAGCCATAAACCCTTAGGTCAAAGAGTGCCACCTGCGAGACCATCCTTCCAATTGGCAACTTGATCACGATACTTCGCGTGCGCGACTTTGCCAGCACTTTTCGGAGAGTTTGGATGTTTTGGTGCTACATGTGAGTTCACTTGGAACTCAACAGCCAAATGCAGCTGCTCACGGTTACCATTTGGGCTGACAATGACTCCAGGGCAGAACAACTAATTCCTCAAATAAGGATAACTAATTAACCAGTGCACATATAGGCTAAGCCGGGAGTGTGGCGTCGCAGATTTGTCCGCATGGAGGGCATAGACAATTAACCAGTGCACATAGACCTTGAAACAGGCTGGTTGGGGCAGACAGCTGTCTGATGGTCGTATGTGTACAGTATGGAGAGAGGGCGAGAGAGAAAGAGAGAGAGAGAGAAAGAGAGCTTGCAACAACTAGTCTGACTCTATTTATCTTTACATTTACATTTGCGTCTCTCTCTCTCTCTCTCAATTTGCATTCATTTGCATTCACATTTGATCAGGCTCCGTCGTATTCCAATTTTAGGGCAAACCCTTCGGAAGCCCTGGCAAAAAGCAGTAGTTTTTCATAGTTTTTCTCTGTTCGACTTTATTTCTCTACTATTATTCATCCCATCAGGTCCTATCATGTTCAGAAAACGCAGCACTTTTGGCGTCTCAACCACTTCGTCGCACCGGATTTTAGGCGATCAATTTGGCGCCAGCAGCGTTAGTGGCCTGCGGGGTCCCGTGGTCACTGCCCCGCTGGGTGGAGTAGATCCAACCCTGGCGAGTGCTGCCCTGGGCAGTGCTGTGGCACTCAACGAGGCGACCCCTGTGGGATCGCCGAATCTGGTGGAGCCGAAAACGGGCATTGGAATGGACAAACATACGGGATGATGTGGGATGACACACACACACACACAACTGCTGTATATACAGTATATATATATAGATACAATTTATACTGTAACACACTGTAATATAGATATGATACATTATGATATGTTCCATAGATATTTTAAACATCTAGGATATAGGCATATAAGACCGTAGATTGGATGTTTTATCACGAGAACGGAGCAACTTGTGGCCGCTAAAGGCCCAATCCGTGGCGACTTGTGGCAGGCCAACAGCATCCTGAACGCTGTAGCAGCTGTGAGTTCTGTAAGCGTAGCTGGCAGTGATGCGGAGTCCAGGGCGGTTACCCGGTGGCAACCAAGGTGATTGGTGGAGGGAGCCTCCAGAAAAGTGGGAAAAACACAGAGATTTCGATAGACAGACCTCCGGTTGCATGGTCTCAAGATGTCTCAAGGTACATCAAGTTACAAGTTGTTACAAGATTCCGTTTAGACCCTAGTTTTGGTGGCAGAAACTTGCGCAAAAGACTCGAGGAGAATGGAGGAATTCCACATGTCTTTGAGATCTGTGCATGTTTCTGTACGGCATGTTGTGATGGGTGCTGCTTGGAGGACCACCCTCAATTTGTACATGTTCATCATGGTTCATAACTCTGGTTAGTGAGGTGCCTCATGGGGATATCAGACATCCTACAAAGACATGGATAAGTTATGGCCATGGTGGTATGGCAACCTCCCGTAGTTCGATGGTTTTCCCATGTTTTCCCATTAGAACCAGGGGAAATCCCCGCAGATCCTGCGAGGTGGTCGACGCCTCCATGACAGCCTTAGAAGCCGCCGCAGAGTTGGCCCCGCCTGATGCATCGACGCTGCAGAAGGCCCCTTTGCCGGCCGCGATATGCCGCGATGGACCAACTCATAGGATTTTTGAGGATTTTTTGTCCAGAGACTAGGGTAGTTATGCCAGATCGTACGGCAAAGTAGTACTTAGACTGACTGGTGGAGTTGGAGCTATGTTTTCCAGTCCTTTCTCAAGTTGCAAAGTTCTGATCCCCACCGAATCGGCAGGTTGGCGGGGTAGTGACGGCGGCTTTGTCCAGTGGGTCAGCAGGTACCCAAGACAAGTGCCTCGGTGGGCATGCGGTGCGAAATGTGTCTACCTAGCAGCTTTCAAGGTCAACAGTTGAGCCATGTTCCAAACCCCTGTTGATTGATGAAATTATAACGGGATTATGCTAACTAATCAATACATTGGGGATTATAGTAACCCAAAGTTCAAAGTGAACTCATTCCGATGGCTCCCTTTCTTTCCTGTCCTTTCCCGTCATTTTGCAGGTCCACCTTGAGCCGTGCTACAGATGTCCTTGGCACTGTCTTGAACACGGCCACCGCGGCCACCGCTGAAGCTCAGCTGCACCGTACTGCCAATAGGCATAGCCGGCGGATCAAAACGAGCCCCGGTTGATTAGGCCCCGCGGTTGGGTCTTAGATGGTGTTAGTGTCCACCGGCGCCCAATTTTGAGGTGGTGACTGAGGATGCCGGAAATGCGATGCTTGGCTCCCTGCTGACCATCACCACTGCCAACACTGACGGTGGAGGAGACCCTGAGCAGTCGGCTGCTGTGACGGTGTCTTGGCAGGTCAGTTTGCCTCGCGGTTTGGCACGCTTGCAATGGGTAGCCGCGATTAGAAACCGTTTCAACTGCTGATTCAACTTGATTCTCTAGGCAAAGGCTGGTTAAATGGATGCTTGAAAGTTGTGTATCTTGAGGATTGCGAAATATTGCGAACGGGGATTTGTCACGTTGCATTCGCACGGCTCAACATCTGAAGTCCTCCTCAGATCCACCACACTGAAGCATACAACACATCGCATCCTCACTCTTCAGGTTGCACATTGTTTCCCAAAGATCAGATTGCATAACATCGTGTCAAGATGAACACCGCATGTACAATTTTTCAAGCAAGTTGAACTTCCCTTTCTACTTGGGATAAAGAACCCAGCCGACCCTGATCAGATAATATCAGATAGCACAGACGGACTGAGTCCGTAGCTACCAGGCAGAGCATGATAGAATCAGTGTCATCACTTGGAGGGGATTCAACCATCCAGGGGGCATCCTTGGGATGCTAGCTGCCATGCCGCGTTGGTTCGTGCTGCTCTTCCCATTGTTTCCCCTGGTTTGGGGGAACCGAAAGGGTTGTGACCCAGCTGGAGCTTCCATGTTGGGCCGGAAGGAGTTGCAGAAGATCAAAGTCTCTCTGGGCCGAATCACCGATGAGGTCCATGCCATCTTGGGCGTTTTGGATGATTTCGACCCAGATTTTGACCCAGAGACCAGACAGGCATCCTCCGTGGAAGGCCACCTCTTTGGTGCCCTGCAGTCCATTTCCGGACTGCAGTCGGCCCTGTCCTCCGAGGCTATCTCCAGCGTCCGGAGCCTGTCGGAACGGTGGGTGGTGACACCTGGAGAGGTGGTGGAGGTGGAAAACATCTCAACAGCCAAAGCGATGCCGGTGAAGCCCAGTTTCCTTGAGAGGTGGGCAGCTCGGTGGGCATGGCTAGGACCCTATGTGAAGAGAGGCTTTGAGAAATCTTGGCAAATTGGTGAGAAGATGGCATGGGCTGGGCTCTTTGTATTGGACATTTCCGTGGTCATCGGTATGATGCTTTTCCTGGAATCCATTGGGCGAAAGCCGAAGAAGCTGCGGCAGAAGCGAGCCGAGACGCCGCAAAGTGCGGGTTCCGCACCTGGAACGCCCATCCCTGCCCCAACTGCAACAGCTGGACGTGAGAGTTCGCAATGGTTAGCCTGGCTGTCCCAAGAAGAGTTGTTGGCAGCATGTCTGAAAGAACACTGGTTTAAGTTTGTATTGGGCTTGATGCTGGCTTTTGCAGTTCGACTTCCAAAGCGAATCTTGAGGCAAGAGAGCCTGATCCTACACCTTGTGATTAATGTATCCGTAACGCTGCGTTGCGTAGGGCTGGCACTTGTGCTGGTGCGCGACAGCCTACTCTCCACAAAGGCTGAAGATGTGGCACGCGAAACAGTCAATGTGTTGGCAGAGCGAGGAGTTTCAAGCAAATGACCCGACAGAAAAAGTTTGTCAGAAGGGATGGCATATGATTTTCAAGCTCGTAGTTAGGAAGGAGCTAGGGACAGACACCATGCACACAAGTCAGAAAATTGTTGGACATGAATTGCGACTTCCACTTCCGTCTCAATTCATGGCATGTTTTGTTGTTCTCGGGCTTCCTTAATTGTTCTTGGTAGGGCCGTGTAGGGCTTCATCCATCGGATGCATGGTTCGAAGTAGTCACAGACCTGGTAGTTCCTCTGGGGCCTTTTGCCCAGTAGCTTCATCAACAGAGTACAGTATACCGTATACATCATACCACATGATATTATTATGGGCATACACACATGCTTGGTATACGTCGTACCTGTTACACGCGCATAAAACATATTGTATATATATATATACACATAAAATCAATATACATAAATGCCACATTCACTGAAAGCTCGCATTCATTCAGGTGATTCAAATGCGATCCCAGATCTTCCCGTTTGGTTTCAACATTTTTCATACCACAGACATCAGAATGTGGGGACCACAAGCTCCTTCGCACTTGGATTTGATGGACCTTCCATGCTCAAAGCATCTCAAAGCTATAGCTATGGAGTGCTGAGGCAAAAGCCTTGGATTTGGTCTCCAAGTTGGGCCAGGTGGGGGTCAGGACTGGTCAGGTTGTCTGGGCGAGTTCCTAGGGTCCTAGACATTCCACCAGGGCAGGCTTTCCGGGAAGGGCTGCTTATCAATTATGATATTATGATCACTATGCCTATGCCGTACCTTTTTGGGAAGTACTGCTGTTACTGGTGTTTTTACAATAATACCATACCATACCAGAATAAATAATAATGAATACATACATACATACATACATACATACATACATAAATAAATAACTGATTAAATAAATAAATACATAAAATAAATAAATAAATAAATATATAAACAAAATAAATACAATAACAACAACAACAATAATGATAACAATAATAATAACAACAATAATAGCAATAATAATAATGTGCAACCATTTCTAGAATAGAAACAATAGTCGAAATTTGTTAATGACAGGAATGATCATGACAGCAGCAAACATAGTTAGTGATGGTCATAACCCACAATGACCATGATCATGATACTACTAACTTTTTGTCATATTTTAAAGGGGCACCACGGCAGGTGATGTTGAACTCCGTCCCGGCCAACGGCACCCTGACGCTCAGTTCCTTGGACGCGCAGGGCCGTGGCTCGGAGACGGAACTGGCGAAGAGCAGCACCACCGACGTGGACCAGACGCTTGGGGCGGGGCATGGGGCCTGGTGGGAAATCCGTCAGCTGGCATGGCATGTCTGAGGCAGTTTTAAGAGGTTTCAATGGCTGGAAAATGCTGGAAAAGTGTTTGCCATGGTAGGAATTAGGCTATGATAGTCCATGGTTCTTTTCGTCGTGAGATGTGGGCATGTTTTTCTTCTATGGCCGTGCGGCCCCGGCTTGGCACTTTTGCCACCGTTGGGTTCACGGAGAAGGCCCACATTGATTTGGAGATGATGCGCTAGCTACCGGAAAAACATAGATAATTTGACAATGACTAATGAAAAAAAATACGTTAGAAGGTCTTTGTGAACTTGCTTACTTTTCCGAACCATTCTAGCTAATATATTGGTCAGAACTTGTAGGTGTGTGTGTGTGTGGCTAGTGGGTAGCAGTTGGTGAGAATGGGCTGGCTCTTTGACACCTTGCATGCTTGGGTGATGACATGTTTATATTTGGACCCCATTGAACTCCAAGGCGAGATACTGGGGGGATATGTATCTGACAAGAGGAAGCATAAAAGGATCTCAAGCATGCAAATCTGTGGAGAGCATTTCAAGTCTGTTTGCAGCTAGGACGCGTGCAAGACCTCCAGCTGCTATCCAAACAGTGGATGTAGTGAATGTAGTGCAGAAGCAGTACAGTAAAACTTAGTTGCTCAAGCTTGATTTAGCCCTATCCGCATCCCCACTATGATCAGCACGTTTGCCGTTCTACTGAGGAATGGTCTGACTGCATCAGGTGTCTCCATCCCTGCCTCAGGGCGACGTCTTCAGAGCGCGCCAGCTTGTACCTAGGGCCCTGTGAATTAACAAAGGCAACATTTTTGATCCTTTTTGCGTGTTTCATGTGTTTTGACAGAGCCGAAGTTCGAACCAATGAGCAGAAGATGCACGTGCACCTTCCACCAGGGCTTGCATGTACTATCGATTTTGGCTCACTTGAGTTTGTTTCTACTTTTCCTTGCGGCTACTTCTAAGGCAGTGAGGTTGGACTTCAGTACACCCAGTGGATTGCAAGCAATCCATACTCCTGGGCCAATGATACTCTTGGCCGCTCCGCTGCGATGTCTTGAGATATTGAAGCATGGGTGGTGCCTGAAGGAGCACTTTCTAGTAAAATTACATGCGCCACAGCAGATTCTGAGGGTTAGATCTGCCTTGGAGCTCTACTCCGGAGACTGAGGCATCAACAGCAACATTGCGAGCAATGCCACTGTGTCCGTGCTAGAGCTGCCCGGCAACGCAATGCCACAGGTTTGATTCAAGGCTTCGATTCCTACCACCTTAACCGCAATTCTTCTCAGGAAATGTGGCGACTTGATGCTAGTTGCATACATTCCACGAATTGGTTGAAGGAAAACTCTGCAGAAAAAACCAATGGAAGCCTTTCATTTGGCCAAGAACAATGATCTCCCGTGAGTTTTCCCATGTTTTCCCTATTTTCCCTTAGCCATTGGTACATGGAGGGCCGCATGTGAGGCTCTCACGCTGCGGGGTGGTTGTCGGCTTCCCAACTTTTGTGGAAGTTGCAGTGGCAATGCCTGGCGATGCGGAAAGTCCAACTGACACACCAACCTGTGTCATTTTCGACACAGGCCAGTTTTGGCCGTTCTCTGCGGCTGGTTTGCTGTGAACCAAAGTGCCTGGAAAAAGACTTGGGGTCTAGGAAGTGGCAGTGGCGAGACACCAAGATCCCCTTGGCTCTAGATGAATACCTGAAAAAGGAAATAGCTTATTTCAAAGAGGGACAAAGGGATGTTGGGCCATTTCATGTGCTTTTATCACGGTAGGATTTGAGGACGTTTGTGGTTCAGACTGTAAATCAATATCCGGCCGCCTGTCCCCATCCCCACCTGTCAGGCAAAGGCGAGTGGGTCACGGACAATATCTCCTTGGTCAGTGCGAACAAAGAAACTTACATCGCGCAATGCTCTACCATAAGCAGCGGCACCTATGCTCTGTACTACAGGCCAGGGTTGCACCATTCATCTCAGCCCACAAACCAGATAAAACTTCACATCTCAGCGCATGAAGAGTTCTGTCTATTCATTCCCATGTGCATCCATGGCCATTCCTCCTTGTTGCAGAGTGGTTTCCACAGATTTCCACATGCAGCCTTGAGGCACACCCCTTTGCAAGAAAAGGAGAATTTCTCAACGATCATCGCGATTGCCTTCACGGTTCCGCTGGTTTTGGTTGCATCCAGTCTTGCTGGAGGTGCCGTGGAGATGAAAACTGAAGGTTTCAATCCATTAGGGTCAGGAATAGGGGGGGTCTGTTGGCCGGGGGGACGTGTCGAGTTCCACCCGAGCATAGGACTTATGTGGTATTCGGAGCTCAAAACCTACTCAAAACCTACTCAAAACCTAATCAAAACCATTCAAAACCTATTCGACCCCCTCAGAACCTACTCGGGACATGCTCAAACCATTGCAAAAACGCATCGAGGTGATTTTGAGAAAGAAATTCTTTCTCAAATGGACCTGAAACTCAAAATAGCATCAACTGTACTTTGTGATCTCTCCACACCCTCCGTCGAGCTTCAGCCGATGCTCAGCCTACACTCAGCGCTGAAACTCAATGTTATCTCAACAACTTACGGTAATTTGACCTCAAACACAACTTAGGCCATTTACTTGATGGTTGCCCCCGGCCAAATGGTCCGCCCTAATGCGTCGTATGGTTTGATCAGTTTCACTCCCTTGTGTTTCGGTTTCTTTATTGTAACACTTCGAAGCCAGGTGCTATGCTTGTAATACATTCTGGGATCACCCTTGAACAAGGACTTACGAGGACTATAAGGACTGTATCCCTCTCAACACCTCGCCACTTCGCGATAGTTTCGATGACATTTGGGTTTGAGACTTCAAACATTTCGAGGTAACATTATAGCTATAACTTATAACATATTGTGACATCATAATGCAAGGTGGGCATATCATGCGACATGTGGAGCTGCTTTTTCTTGTCATTCGATGCCTGGAGGTGCCATCTACCTCATGAGAAAGCGAGCTATCGAGAAGCAGCACAGGAAGAAAAAGGCGGGTTGACATCATTGAATTGGGGGTTTCTTAAAATAGGGGATCCATGGGGATCCCCAAAACCATGGGTTTCTGTGAAGCATTTCATGTAGGTGGACCAATGGTCACTTCAGCCCCTATTATATAATTGCCAGTTGTGTTTGTTAGGATGGTGATCTATTGGAATCAAACATTGCTGACAGTTTGGCGTTGTTGTCCCTTGCTCACAAGGTTTTACCGTTTGACCATTGATCACTTAGTCAGCGGTTGCCATATTATGATTGACTGATTGACATGTTGGCAACTCAATGTTCAGCACAGTATTCTCCGGGCATGCCACCACAAAACCACAAGTGCCCAAGGGCATTCCTGAACGGATTCTTAGATTCTTGAATATTTAGCAGCCAGATGTAGCCAAATTTGGCTGCCAACCTCAACGCAGATCTACTATGCACCATGTGGTGGTCCCTCCCATTGTCGATCAGATGCTGGCGCTGGAGGTGTATCCTGAGAAGGAAAAACCACCTCTTCAAGAGGTTGTGACTGAAGAGCCACCAGGAGCGTTATTGGATGCGAAGTCTCCAAACAACCTCCAAACACGATATGGGGATGGGTCAAAACCTGTTAATTACATTTCATTATATACCAATAATTGGGGGAATAGACACCCATTAACCAGCTATTTAGGGTACCTAGGGTACCAGGGTTTGACTCAAAGCTATATGAACATCTTGGAAGATTGTAGGTTCGTTAGTTTGCTCCGCCATTTTAGATCCATAAAATCAGCTGATAGCTTGAGGAGGAGATACAGATGTGGAAGAACCAGGCCCAGACAATACTGAAGGCCGGGCACATGCGCGGCACCGGGAGCCCGAAATCCAACTGTTGACCATCATGGGCCTTATTACTAAAATACCTGGATGCCCAATTACACACTCACAATATCTCACAATTATACACCATGTACATCCATCTTACATCATTTTTCACAAACATACAAACAGATGGACATCTTTCTGTTTTGATGGTAGCCATTGTTTCGTTTCCATAGGCAGCAACAGGGGCTTCTGTCAGGCGGGGATACCAACTCGCCATCCCGGCCAATTATTGCGTTTGAGAACTTTGGCTGCCATGGCCTGGGGTCGCGGGGAAGCCACGTAGAAGCGCTCTCTATGAACAAGGATTCATTGGCAAGTCTTGACCCGGGACGGATAAGACGCGGTGTCTACATATATGTATATATATCATATCTGGAAAACCATAAAGACAAAATTTTCTGTCCGTTCGGGTTTGGACATTTTTTGCCCGTTACGTTTTTTCCAAATGCGGCCGTGTCCGGCTGCAAACCCTCTACTTACAGGTCAATAGTTTTCCTGAAATCTTGGATTTGTCGGACTGGTTCCGACAGTAATCGACAGTATGAGTGTCTCGTCTAGAGACAGTATTTGGGGCAGTATGTTGACATCTGCTTACTGTTTTCTTTCAACATGATGTTGAAAAAATACTAGGATTTTATGAGTACATCCAAATTTGGTGGGAAATATGGCAGTATTTGTGGCCAGATTTGGGTACCCGATCACGACTCCCAATTTGCTCCATTTCGGGCTGAAATTCCTCTTTTGAAGACTGTCGGAGGATGTCCGAACCCGGTGTGTTGTCAAAGGATTTGAACAACCCTTCACAATCAAAAACCAAAATACGCAATTGAACAAAAAAAACGTCCGTTAACGGTTGATGGACACAAAAAATTGTCCATACGGTTTTCCAGGTGTATATATATATATATCTCTCTCTCTCTCTCTCTCCCTCTCTCTGTCCCTCTCTTTTTCTGCATTTGTTCCTATCTTACTTTACTGGACACCTGCCCCTTTGTTGAATACCATGTGAAACATGTTGGAGGCAAGGGCAATCTCACTAGAACCAAAGTTCTGAAACCATCGACAGCAGAGATGTACCAAGGGAAGGTCGAAACAGCGCTGCGCTGCATGCTCTGCGGCGGCATAGCTATGGTGAAGTGGCACATCCACCACTACCGCCATCGAGGCCGCAGCCCGGCAGAAAGGGTGGCTTTCGGAGTGGGCGGCGAGAACCAAAGTCAGAAATGTTGAAACAAAACCAATGTCAAGATATGTGAAGTAAATATGCCGCGGCCCCCAGCCCGATGCATTTTGCCGCCACAGTCCTCTGAGGAATTCAAGTCATTCGCAACCACATTTGGATTTCCCGCAAGGCAGAATCCGTCGTGAGATGGGAGGAGATGTCTTTGGTCAAAACTCAGATAACGTAGTTTTCAACCTTTGGAAGAACAATATTCGCTAGGGAACGAACAGACCCTGCTATGGCAAAGTCCATGAAAGTGGTACTTGCATCCGAAGAGTGTAGGTCCAGGCAGCATAGATTAGGCGCTTGAAATTGAGAAATTTGTTTCGAACCATGCAATAGGCAAGTCTGGACTTCCTGTTTGTTTCAGGATTTCCTGCTGGCATTTACCATTTGAAGCCCATGAGCTTCCCTATCTCTATCATTTAATTTCTAGTAACAGTATAGTAACAGTATATCGGTATCATCAGCTGTAGGTTGCTTGTGCATAGTGCCGAGGGCAGCAACTGGATTCTGCTACGTGACTCTCTCCCTCTCTCCCTCTCTATCTCTGTCTCTCTGTCTCTCTGTCTCTCTCTCTCTGTCTCTCTGTCTCTCTCTCTCTGTCTCTCTGTCTCTCTGTCTCTCTCTCTGTCTCTCTGTCTCTCTGTCTCTCTGTCTCTCTGTCTCTCTGTCTCTCTGTCTCTCTGTCTCTCTGTCTCTCTGTCTCTCTGTCTCTCTGTGTCTCTGTCTCTCTGTCTCTCTGTCTCTCTCTCTCTCCCTCTCTCTCTGGGGGGTTTTGTTTGAGACATGATGTACCTTGGGCTTTGGTCTGCAAAGTCTTGTTGAAGACCAGAAGAGCCAGAACTTATGCTTTCCGGTTGATGGATTCACCCGGGCTGATGGTGAATTTCGACGCACCAACCTGACAGGCTTGTTGGACCCATCTCAAGGCTACAATCCGAAGCTCTGATCAAGAAGGGGGGGAATCAACTGAACAAATGAGTAAACAGCTATGGCAGTGGCCTGTGCAGATCACTTATGCGCCCCGAAAATGTTTCACATATTTTCACACACTTTTTTTTTGTGTGTTTCTGTTCATTTTGTATCATCTTGTCCCTGCATGAACTGTACGGTGTCTCTATGCACGCTTGTGGCTATTCATCACTCTATTCGCCTTCACCTGGTAAATTTCTCTGATGTACGGTATGCCGTTTCGGTTCTATGATCCCCTGATCATCCCTGATCTACATTCTCAACAGCACAACCATCCCTGGACTGAGGATTCAGGGATGGCCTTCGCCCCAGGGCCCTTCTCCTTCGGGCATTTTCTCCTCATCTCCGGTCCATGTGTCGCCTGTGCGCGTCATCCACCGGAGCAGGTGGCAACCCAAGTGGCGCCAGCTGATGGTCCTAGCTGGTCCTAGCTGCTCCTAGCTGATGTTGTGGTGAAGTGGTGACTACTGAGTAACCCGTGAAACTGAAACATCTCTATATATCTCATTATATCTCTATCTTAGTAATGTGGAACGCCTCTGCCATGGGTAGGGGTCATGTCTGTGCTATCCAGGAGCCAAAGTCGGGAGCAGTCTGTCGAGAGACCAGCGGAAATCCTCCTGCCGGGAAGCATTCCAGGAGATTTGGTTTAGAGATTTTCGACGTGTTGGCCTCCCATGGCCATAACCATGGCCATAAATGGCCACTTCAATAGACTCTAGATGTTTCCCATATATAATCACCACATATCACCACCCTTTTCGTGGGGTGTAAGAAAGGGAGACGTACACAAATTTAAGCTACAGTTTTGACCCCCTCGGGAAAAAATCCCAGGGGGACGGCTATTTGTATGTTAGACCCCTCCTAGGTCCAAAAACAAGCACCGTAATAGAAAATGTCCGCCAGCAGTTTGTAATTTTTTTGTGAGGTGTCTTTGTGGGGATGTAATCAACCTATGTCTGAGGTCCATAGTTCCTTGCAGAATAATTCCTTTCAGAATCAATATGACACATGTCGAGGTTGTTATAAATTTTATTATGATTATTATGGTTGGAGGGTCATGGGGGGCTAGATAGGAACCGTGGCAGAAGGATGTTTATTGCGCGCTGCGGAGGGGTCTCCACGTCAATTGGCTCGGACGCAGATGGTCAGAACCGAATTGGCTAAAACAAGGCCAAGGGCCGGCGAAGCAGACATCACCAGACAGGTGGAGAAGATTGCCTCCACCTAACTTCCAACAAGGTTCGCTAAACGCGGGAACATTAACTTTGACAGCAGATTGTGCCATCTGTTCAGACAGTGTATGTCATGGACAAGATCAATACAGTGTGCTAGGGTTGTTCACTAGACACTGGACCAACAAAATCAAAACAGAAACCGATCACCTGCAAATCCGTCTCTGCAAGCACCTGACACTTTGTGCATGCCCGGCACATAGAAAAACGCAGCCATTGGATTCAAACCGATCAAACTTTTGGCAAGAAGCAGACAGCGGGTGGGCCATTGAGTCACCGCGCAACGTTGCATCTTTGCTTTATGCCCTGAGCCACACCAGAAGTCACAAGCACATCTTTACTCCTTGTTCTCGTTTGGGATTGGAAAGTTTGCCCGGAGCCAAGCCATCCGTAGCACGATCTCCCAAGCAGCCTGCCGCATCCCGAAATGTTAGGTTCAAAGCCCCTTCGCCTTTTGCCACTGAAGGTTGCTAAGGGCCCACAACGAACAACAAGCAAGTGATGCAAGCCAACAGGAAAACAACTCCAGGACTGCAAGTGCCAATTTGCAAAGATGTGAGCTTCCAAACTCAGCAAGGACTGGCAGTTTGCCGCTGGTAGCGGAAGCAAGCCGGCACCAAACAGAGTGAATAGCAAAAGGTGCAGCGAGTCAATCAAACTGTGTCTCATCCTAGAAAATTCGTCCCATGTCAGCTGGATCTCCGCCCGAAATCCATCCACACCAGGCATCATCGCTAGTGGAAACAACTCCTTGAGATTGCCACGGAGGCATCTGCCAATCATCCCAATCCAACCGCAAATCCCACCACTGACGCGGGAAGCCACACGGGCACGGGTAGAATCAGAAATAGTAAGACCAGGAGGTCCACAAAGAAGATTGTCCATGGCGTTGCGACAAGCTGCCGAGGTTCCACTGACACAGCCGCACTACTGGTAAGACTCGGGTCCACAGCTGCAGAAGGATGTTTAAGTTCGATCATGTAGGTACATAAAGGGGGTTTACCATGGGGACCCCATAAAGGTTCATTTGAGGTCCTTTTGAGGTCCATTTGAGATCTTTATTTGTATTCCATTGTTTTCCCATAGGTAGGAGGTAAATTTGAAGACCTTCAACACATTTCAACACATTTTTTTGAAGTCCAAGGATTTTCCAGTAATTTGCAAGGAATAATATACCTCCTATACCTCCATGTTACATGTGGACATAATCAAAAACGTGTAGAAAAAGTGTAGAATGTATTGGAAATACCAAGCAATCGGGGTCCTACAAACTTTTAGTTTACATTTTCTAATTTGCAGACCTTTAGACTATCGTTCTACTTGTTTTTTTAAACCTTCTCACATTTTTTTTAAAAATGCAAGCTTACATTTTGAACGTTTCCCTGCGTTTTTTTCAGACTTAGCGGAAAAAAGGGTGGACCTACTAAAATGAAAGTTTGCAATTAGAACGTAAGTTGAAAAACAAATGAAAGTTAACAATTATTACCAGCCGCTGAAATACGTCTAATTTGTAGCTTACATGTAGGTACGTCCCCCTATCATCCCTATCTTAAAAGGGTAGTGATCATATATATATATATATCTATATATTTATATTTATATTTATATATATATATTTATATTTATATGTATATATATATATGTATGTATGTATATAAATAACTTATAATATAATAGAATAAAATATAACATAATATAATACAATATATTATTTAATATTCAAATCATCTACATGGCGGGTATGGAGATGTGGGGAAGAGGGGTGGCATGACGGGCGACGCCTCGTTTCACCCCCCCAAATCGTGGGAAAAACCCCCCCTCTCGCCCCCTATCGCCCCCGCCCACCCCTCTCTCACCCCCCTCCTCGCCCCCACTCTCGCCCAAAAAAGAGATTGAGAACAAAATGTTCAAGAAAAAAAGAGAACAAAGGAGAGAAAAAACGAGAGAAAAGAGAGAGAAAAAGATTAGCAAAAATAAGAAGAGAAAAAGATAGGAAAAAAGAGAGACAAAAAGAGAGAATAAAAGGAGAGGAAAACAAGAAGAGAAAAAAAGAGCGAAAATACGAAGAGAGTCACCCCCTCCGCCCTTAGTCCCCCCTCCTCCGCCCCCACCCCCCCCCCCTCACGCCCCCTCTCCCCTCTCGCCGCTCTCGCCTCCGTCTCGGCCCCGTCTTCGCCCCCCCCGTCTCCCCCTTCTCGCACCCCTTCTCGCCCACTCTCCGCCCCCTTTGCCCCTCTCGCCCCCTCTGCCCCCCCGTCTCCCCCGCCGCCCCCCTCTTGGCCCCCTCTCGCCACCCTCTCGCCCCCCTCTCGCCCCCTCTCGCCCCCTCTTGCCCCCCTCTCGCCGCACATGGCACCGGCCTTTCTGGTGGCGCGCTTGGGCGCAATCGATGTCACTGCCGCCGCGGCTCTGACGTCTACATTTGGACTGTGGTTCACTGTGACAACTGACGTCATTCATTGTGTCGTGCGTCTGGCCTCCTCCTGCCCTCTTGTGTGGGCACCTCTCTCGCCCCCTTCTGGCCCCCACGCTAGTCACTAGTCCCTCTCTGTGGCTCCCATTCACCCCTTCCGTCCCCCTCTCGCCCCCCTCTCGCCCCCTTCCACCTTCTCTCGCCCCCTCTCGCCCCCCGTCCATGTTAGAATTTGCTCTGACCCTCTGGCCCCCTCTCGCCCCCCTCTTCGCCTCCACCCACCCTCTCTCGCCCCCTCTCACCCCCCGATCCATACCAATGAATGTAATGGTTCAAGGGGGGCTGGTTGATTTGATACCAATGAATGTAATTGTTCAAGGGGGGCTGGTTGATTTGATAGCAATGAATGTAATTGTTCAAGGGGGGCTGGTTGATTTGATACCAATGAATGTAATTGTTCAAGGGGGGCTGGTTGATTTGATACCAATGAATGTAATTGTGCAAGGGGGGCTGGTTGATTTGATAGCAATGAATGTAATTGTTCAAGGGGGGCTGGTTGATTTGATAGCAATGAATGTAATTGTTCAAGGGGGGCTGGTTGATTTGATACCAATGAATGTAATGGTTCAAGGGGGGCTGGTTGATTTGATACCAATGAATGTAATGGTTCAAGGGGGGCTGGTTGATTTGATAGCAATGTAATGAATGTAATTGTTCAATGGGGGCTGGTTGATTTGCTAGCAATGAATGTAATTGTGCCAGGGGGGCTGGTTGATTTGATAGCAATGAATGTAATTGTTCAAGGGGGGCTGGTTGATTTGATAGCAATGAATGTAATTGTTCAAGGGGGGCTGGTTGATTTGATACAATGAATGTATTGTTCAAGGGGGGCTGGTTGATTTGATACCAATGAATGTAATGGTTCAAGGGGGGCTGGTTGATTTGATACCAATGAATGTAATGGTTCAAGGGGGGCTGGTTGATTTGATACCAATGAATGTAATGGTTCAAGGGGGGCTGGTTGATTTGATACCAATGAATGTAATGGTTCAAGGGGGGCTGGTTGATTTGATACCAATGAATGTAATGGTTCAAGGGGGGCTGGATGATTTGATACCAATGAATGTCATGGTTCAAGGGGGCTGGTTGATTTGATACCAATGAATGTAATGGTTCAAGGGGGGCTGGTTGATTTGATACCAATGAATGTAATGGTTCAAGGGGGGCTGGTTGATTTGATACCAATGAATGTAATTGTTCAAGGGGGGCTGGTTGATTTGATAGCAATGAATGTAATTGTTCAAGCGGCGCTGGTTGATTTGATACCAATGAAGGTAATGGTTCAAGGGGGGCTGGTTGATTTGATACCAATGAATCTAATTGTGCCTCTCGCCCCCTTTCGCCCCCCGATCCAAAAGCCCTCTGACCTTCCGTCCTCCTCTCGCCCCCCTCTAAAAAAATGGTAAAAGGGGGATTCTGGGGCAAAATTGTTTGTAAGTTGCCTGTTATGTTTTTATGTTGGGTGCTAATGTATGTTCCTTGCTGTTGATGATTTTTATAGGGGTGATTTGAAGGCTAATTTGTTAAAAAGTGTTCATCCTTACCTTGTTGATTATCTTAGGTTTATTGTGTTTGGGGTGTTTGTTGAGGTTGTTATGATTTTATGTTGAGGTTCAATGTTTGTTCCTTGCTGCTGATGTCTTTCGAGGTGGGGTTTCTGTTCGTTTTCTTGCTAACCTTCACTCCCCTACCTTGTTCATTATTTTTCTCATTTTGTTGTTATGTTGGTCTGCTTCGATGGATACCTGATATTTTTGCTCCAGCGGTACGTCCAGAATGTCAGTGTGAGGAACGGTGACCGATTTTCCAGACTGCCAACATTTTTTTTAAAGGATAGAACAGTGCATAGCAATGCATAGCAATGCACTTCCTGCTTATGCTCACAAACGGAGTTTTCACTTTGCTTTAGAGTCCCATGCCTCGCCGTTCCAAGACATGGAAACTGGTCATTGGGCTGGCACTGGGGGTGTGGTCTTGGACAAGGGCCTTCATTGACCCACAGAATGCCCATCGAGTCCTGTTGTCTGGTTCAATCAGGCACGCGCAGGTCAAGGCTGGGCTGAGTGGTCAAAAAAGTGAAGTGTTCAATAAGAGTTGCATAAATCATCATAGAACCAGCTTTTGAATGCTTGCCCTGCAAGGCGGAGGAAGGAGGATGGTGTCCTTATGGCTTGGTAGGAGACATGAAGTCCGACTACTACCAGCGACACTTGGATGCTGACTTTATCAAGGCTATGAAGAACAGTTCCCTGTTCATGCAAGCGGCTCAAGAAGATGCTAAGGAGAAAAATATGAACGTGGAGGACTACTTGGAGAATGTGCTTGAATTGGCGGACAAGTTTTGTGTGTCTGATGAGATTGAGGACCGTGAGGAGTTTATCAAGGCTATTCAGATTGCCATTCGCACCAATGTGCTCACACTCATTCTCGGTGGCAAAAGTGTGGGCAAGAGCACCATAGTTGAGAGGCTGGTGAGAAAGATGAGGAAAGAGAAGACAACAAATCGCATGGTCTTGTTATCAGACATGCGAGACTATCCGAGCAAGGATTATTTCGAAGCCGTTTTGACAGAGGCTTCCAAAGATCAATCGCTTTTGAAGAAAGTCTGGAATGCAATCAAGGCTTCCAAAGATCAATCGTTTTTGAAGAAAGTCTGGAATACAATCAAGGCCTTGCTTCCTCTCACGGCAAACATCCAACCAAACCCAGTCTTCGGTGTGTCTTTAGCACTCAAGGACATGAAGACCAAGGAAAAGGAAGCGACCCTCGCAGAAGTCATCTCTGAGTTGAAGGGTGATGGCGTCACCATCATCATTGATGAAGCAAACCTGGCGTTGCCCGCAAATGACAATGCGGAGAAGATGGAAACTGCCAAGGCAGCGCTGGCGCAGATTACCAAGATTACGAAGCAGAGCAAACTGGCTTCGGTCATCCTCATTTCCAGTGAGCATGGCTACCCCTACAAGTTGGCATTAGCAGGCTTAAACGTGCTGGACATTGAAAATGTCATCATTGCCCCAGAAGTGCCCCCACGCTTCATGTATAAGTTGTTCGTCGAGAAGTGGCAGCTGGGAGAGCGCCTTGCCCCCCTCCTGTTGTCAGTTTGTGGTGGCTCTATCAACTTGGCAATGAACGCTCTTCGCAACTTCAGGATGAACGGCCAGCAGTTCTACCCTCTGGGCTTTGTGGATGTGCCTGGCATTGGGACTTGTTTGGTCAAGGACGGAGAACAGTTTTGTCTCATTTTGTTCCGACCAATACTGTTTGCATTTATTGCTTCTAAGTTGTTCTTTTGTGAGGACATTGCCCGCGAGCACCTCATTAACATCGCTGTGGACGGGTTTTCACCGGTCATGGACTTCGAGAGTGATGAGGGCGCACAAATCGCGTCTGAGAAGAATGTCGCAGGCATCGTCCCACGCAAAGCGAACAAGCCGGGTCTGTGGGAAGAAGTCTTCAAGGAGACCGAGGAGGAGTTTGTCCTCATTGCTTCTACGCATCATATCCGATTGATGATTTGCAAGGCAGAGATGGTTTTCAGTTTTTGTTTTTCCTTTTTTCTTTTTAGAAATTAGCTTCAAGTTAATTGCGAGCCTCTTTTTGAAACACGCAATATGCTCGCCCCTGCAAGGCACTGCTTTACAAAGGCTTTATCACCAGCGAAAACGGCAAGTTGAAGAGGCCAATAGAATGATGGCAAATCTGCCTTGAATCGACCTCGGCAGTTCTTTGGATAACCATGCTTCTCCAGCAAACCCTGTGTGGCATGCCGACTGTTTGCAGTGTTTCACGGAAGGACCAAACTTCCTTGAAGACCTACAGCCTCTTTGAAAAGAGAGCCGCTGCTTGCAAGATACCAAGACATACCAAGACATACCAAGACATACCAAGACCTGCTTTCCAACAATTCAGACTTTGAACAATTCAACGTTTGGAGTTTCCACATGTTTCGGCATTCTACAGAAACCATGAGGACATGGATGCTCATGGATGCTCATGGATGCTCATGGATGAATGTTCAGCTTTTTCCACTCTTCTGAGTTGAGCTTGTCCTGGTGCTTTGGGATGAGGAGAGATACCTGTACCTGTACACACACAATCAAGGCGATCCAGGTGCTGCAATTCCAACTGACATGTAGCGGGAACAGGTAGCCATGTGGGACACCCAACATCATCCAACAAAGTAAAACCAACTTCCATCATCTTCCATAGGTAAATCTCAAGAAACTCTAAAATACCATCCAGGAATGGAAAGAACTCATCAACTCCCCAGCTGCGGACCAGCTCCGGCTAGGCTGCTTGGCCCCCCAAACCGTGCCCATGTGCTGCCAGGTCCCGGGAACCCAGCACCAGCGTTCGCGTGGTGCGCCGCAACGACAACATGGACACCGTCGGCGCAGCTCAGACGTTGCTGCGCGCCACAGCGCAGGCTGCAGCCGATGCCGTGCTGCAGCCGCCCTCCATGTCCTCCACAGCAGCACCTTCAGAGGTGTCGACTGCGACGGTGAGACGTGTTGTAGGCAGGGCCCGGCACGGAAATGTTTTGTTTCAACATATTTCAGGCTTTCGAAGTTGGTTTTCTAAGTGTGATTCTTGTCATTGCAGCTGGAAAGCACCAAAATCCGGCCATGTGATTCGAAATCTACAGCTTCAGTCGCTGGAGTATGGATGGAATTTCAAGCTATCATTTATTAATTACCTATTGTGTGTATTTAGAGGGTGGGGCATGCGTTTTCCCGGATAGAGGCAGGGAACATGTTGTTTTATTGTTTCACATTTGTTTGATTGGCCGGGTCCGATTGTGTGCAGTGAGCAGTGAGCTTATGAACCATTTGACACCCTTACAATTCAGATCTGACACCGTTACAAGCCGAGTTGCAGATTGCTTAAGAACTGGCTACCTCGTTCCCTCCAGATTTGATGCCGTACGCAGACACATGTGGCTGGCACCAATGGCGAGGCACTCGGGTGGATCCCAAGACTCCTACGATCCAAGCCGTGGCAAGGGTGTCTGCGGTGCTTAGCTCAGCAATTGCCTGGTGTTTCAGATATATCATATATCAGTGATCATCATGAATCATGGTATGATATATAGTCCCATATGTTCCCCATCATTTGGATTTATCCAGTTTTGATTTCTAGGTCCTCTCTTGGTCAATCGCTGCACTGAGTCCCCGGCACCGCGTACCAGCAGCCATAGCAACAGCCCAGTTCGCGTGTCCGCGCGGCGCGCGGTCAGCGAGACGCCATCCAAGGTGGAGGCACGGCACACCCACAGGGTGGAGGAGCATCCAAAAATTCCAACTAGCCTGTGAGATTTGTAGGGATGCTTAATGCTTAAAATATTATGGATACCACTAGTACCGCACAAGGCGGTGGCGGAAGTTTCAAGGATAGGACACACCCCCAGAGGTGAGTTGTTGTGATGCATGCATGGCAGAGCGAATCCACTGATGGACCGAAAGGTGGTTGGAGTTGTGTTTTCTGGAGTGGTTGCAGTGGTTGCAGCCACAACTGCTGGATGTAGTGTGGTGTAGTGTAGCTGTAGTAGTAGCAGTAGCAGTAGTAGCAGTAGTAGCAGTAGTAGCAGTAGTAGCAGTAGTAGTAGTAGCAGTACTAGTGGTAGTGGTAGTGGTAGTGGTAGTGGTAGTAGTAATGGTAGTAGCACTATAGTAGTAGAGGTAGTGTGGTGGCAGTGGTAGTGAAAGTGGTAGTGTTAGTGGTAGTAGTAGTTGGTAGTGGTAGTGGTACTGGTAGTGGTAGTAGTAGTGGTAGTACTGTAGTACTGTAGTATTAGTATGTATTAGTAATACTAGTACGAGTACTAGTAGTGGTAGTAGTAGTAGTAGTAGTAGTAGGAGCAGCAGCAGCAGTAGCAGTAGCAGTAGCAGTAGCAGTAGCAGTAGCAGTAGCAGTAGCAGTAGCAGTAGTAGTAGTAGTAGTAGTAATAAAAATAATAGTGGTAGTAGTCGTCGTAGTCGTAGTCGTAGTCGTAGTCGTAGTAGTCGTCGTCGTCGTAGTAGTAGTGGTAGTGGTAGTGGTAGTGGTAGTGGTAGTGGTAGTGGTAATGGTGGTAGTAGTAGTAGGAGGAGGAGTAGTAGTGTAGTGGAGTTGTAGTTGTGTGTAATGTAATCAGCGTAGTGAAGTTGCAGATATAGTTGTGGTGTGGTGGAATGGGTGTAGTGTAATGTGACGTAGTGTAGTAGTGTAAAGTAGTGTAGTTGTAGCTGTAGTCTTAGTGAGTGTGATGTAGCGTAGTGTGGTGTAGTGTAATTAGTGTAGTGTAGTGTAGTGTAATGTAGTGTAGTGACTGTAGTGTACCAGTAGTACCGCACAAGGCGGTGGCGGAAGTTTCAAAAATAGGAAACCTATAGGAGAGATTGGTTGTTGTGATTCACGGATGGCAGAGCGAAGCCACTGATGGATCGAAAGGTGATTGATGTCTCCTCTCTTTCTCTCTCTTTCTCTGGCTATCTACCTACCTACCTATCTATCTACCTATGTATCTATCGATCTATCGATCTATCGATCGATCGATCGATCTATCTATCTAATTATCTATCTTTCTTTCTATCTATCTATCAATTAATCTATCTATCTGTCTATCTATCTATCTGTCTATCTATCTATCTATCTATCTGAGTGTGATGTAGCGTAGTCTGGTGTAGTGTAATTAGTGTAGTGTAGTGTAATGTAGTGTAGGGACTGTAGTGTATAATGTAATGTAATGTAGTTAGCGTAGTGTAGTGTAATGTAGTGTAGTTGTAGTTGTCGAAGGAAGTTTAGAAGTCAAACTTCCGACAATATGCACAGATGAAAAGCAGAGATGGGAAGAGTCAGCGAAGAGAAGAGAAGAAGAAAGAATATCAAAAAAGAGAAAGTCTCTTAAGAAAGAAGATCCAGGTGCGCGAAAAGGTAGGAAAGTCGCGGAACACAGTGTTTTTCCAATGATTTGTGGCTCCGGAGGGTCGAAAAGTAGGCTCGCTAAAGCGGCAGGTGCGGAGCCATGTGGCCAGATGAGAGATGAAAAATTGCACGCCGTTGTGGCGCGAAGCACATTTCGAAGTCAAAATGTACAAAGCACACCATGCTCGGAGCACTTTTGGAAGTTGAGATGTCGAAAAAGTGCACACCGTTGTGGCGCCAAGCACATTTCGAAGTCAAAATGCACAAAGCACTTCAGTGTCGGACCACTTTTGGAAGTTGACACCTCGAAACAGTGCACGCAGTTGTGGCGCGAAGCACGTTTCGAAGTCACAAGGTTAAAAACGCCACATGTTCGGACCACTTTTGGAAGTCGACATGCCGAAAAAGTGCACGCCGTCGTGGCGCGGAGCACATTTCGAAGTCAAAATGTTAAAAACACGACATGTTTGGACCACTTTTGGAGCTTCAGATATCGTGTCGCGTGGCATGTCAAAAGTGAGCAAACTTATTAGAGATGCTAGGAGGTCCGGGCGCTGATTTCCTGAGAGAGGTTGCATTTTGGAGCATCAGATCTTCAGTTTTGGGAAGATGATGTTGCGTGTCAGGTGCAGCACTTCGTATGACCTGGCCTCACTTTTTCGTGGCTGGCGCAATACTTTAGACAGGTGAAGTGGAAAAATCGCAAAACACATTGGTAAGAGGCTGTCAGCTCTGCACTCAACTTTCCATTTTTGAAGGAAGTCTCGCAGAATTGCTTCGTTTTTGATGTTGTCAACCTCGAGAAATGAGGAAGTCTCGCAGAATTGTTTCGTTTTTGATATTGTCAAGTTCAAAAATTGAAGAAGTCTCGCAGAATTGCTGCGTTTTGAAGCTTGCAGTTAGACAGACAGGCAGACAAACAGATAGATAGATGGATGGATGGATGGATGGAAAGATGGATAGATGGATAGATGGATAGATGGATAGATGGATAGGTAGATAGTTAGTTAGATAGATAGATCGATAGGTCGATAGAAAGATCGATAGATCTGTTTCTTGTACATATCACTGTATATACTAATATAATTCATTACTTACCTCGTGTGTATGGCTCAAGCAAAACAAGCGTGATTGCTGTGTCTTTCAGGTTGATTTACCTGTAAAACAGGTTATCAGCCGTAAGCTAGTTTCTCTTGTAGGCATGTCGGCCCCCTCGGGAACTTCCACCGAGGGCGTAGGGACCCGTTCATCCTCTGACGCAGCCATGGCGAATCCCGGCAACCTGCCTATAAGTAACACCCCATTTAATTTTGATATAAGCACCCCACCATCTTCCGATAAGTCACGAAGCTTAAGGGAACGTCGCCACCTCCCACCCATGGGTAACGCAATCGTGCCTTCCCATGTGGGTTTCAACCACCGTGGTTATGTTCCCCAAGCCGCTCGGGAGGGTGGGCCGCCGACTCGCCAGTTGAACCAAATGAATGTTCATAACACTTTCCATCACAATGTGCAAATGGATAATCCTCAAGTGAATTTTGTCGAGCAGAACTTGCATGTCCATTCACATGATCCTGCAATGACAAGCCTTGTGGAAACAGCGGCCGAGCTCCGTCATCGTGAGGTGTTGGCTCACACCGAAGCCCAGGCCGAAGCCGTCCACGCGGCCAAGACTGAGGAATTGAAGGAAGCTTTGCGAGTCCGCGAGGGCATTGAAAGTCAGAGGGCCCTAGATGCTATCAGAATCAAAGAACAAGAACTTTTAAATGCGGGTGCCCAATATAAAGAGAACTTACAGCATGAGGCGCATGAACACGTAAGGTTCCGTGAAGCTCAGATGAATGAGAAAATTCAGGCATATCAACGTGTCATTGATGCTAACCATCGACAATCACTATCAAGTAAGGAGCAAGAGATCCTTGAGTTGAAAAGAGCAGCTGAGGAAGAGAGAAGGGTTCAGAATGAGCGCGTTGCACAGCTTGAACACATGGTACAAGCCCAGATGCAACATAATCTGAAACTGCAAAGTATGCTCGATTCCCAATTTGCTCAGGTTCGTCCAAGCCCGATCGTTGAAACTGCCGCCATGACCATCACAGCCGGAACTCATGCATCAGCGGAAATCCCAAGTTTTGAGTTTGTTCCACCGACCCGCAAGGCTGCACCCGCAGCACCTCCGACGAGTGTTGCCCGACCTCCTATTCCAAGAACACCGATTAACTTTACTTCACCTGGTACTGAGACTTATGAAAAGGATGGTATTGAAATCATTTATCATGATCCATCATATCAAGCTCCAATTCATGTGAAGAAGGAATCGGACATTGCAAGGTCGTCCATGGATGAACGCCCTTCGGGAGGAGAGGCCACCACTCGACGCCGTGATAACCATCCCACAGATAAGATCAACTCCCCTGCACCGACCAATCTGTACACCCCGACCGAACTAGGCCCTGAAGATATGGAGTACTTCGAGCCGGGGGGCGATGATGCACCTGATGGGGACGATCCAGGGGATGGCAACGGAGGAAACGGGGGAGGTGGACCACCATCACCACCTGATCCTATGGATAAACCCGAAGGGGATAAGAACCGTAAGGTGCCCAGAAAGAATAGGGCTGGTCCCAATCCTCCTGACGGCGGTGATGACGGTGATGATGATCCCGATGATGATGATGATGAGAAGTTCAGGCGAAGAATGATCAAATTTCTTGGTGGTTACATTGATCCAAGGCATGATGACAAACCCAAAGTCAAGGAAGCTGACACTATCAAAATCCCAGCATTCCCATTGGCAGAAACCTATCGTAATTGGAGAATTAAGACCAGAGAAGCAGTTGTAGCAGCATCAACCGATCCCGACAGTGCTTTCAAGTGGGTTAGTGATTCTTGGAAAGAAGAACAGACTCTTGAAGCGCTCCGGAAGGTTGCGCCGTTTGCGACACTTGATGCAAAGTTACTTTCTGCACTCACGAACGTCATCACTGGTGACTTCGCCCGTAAGGTAGATACCTTCAAAGAGACTGAAGCCACTGCTGGACGGATCGTAAGGGGGAGACAAGTGTTGTTCATGTTGCATGACCACTTCAGTACCAACATCAAGCACGGAGCAACCTATGCCCTTCAAGATTTGTTCAGTGTCCAATTGCGTGGGGAGAATTTGAAGTCTTTCATTTCGAACTGGGATCAAGTGTTGGCTGGTATCGTTCAGACTCCTGATGTAAGTGTATTGGAGACACTCTTCTACAAACAAGTGAAGAATTGTAAGGCCATCCAACATGACATGAATGAGTATCATAGAGCTGATGAAGGAACCGAGAAACGGAACTACAGTTTCCTTGTTTCTGCCGTGCGACGCCACCTTGACCGTGAGAGGTTGGAGGCAAATCGTGATCGAGTTGCCAAAGGTCTTTCGGGTTCCGGTCGTCCCTCCGCTCCCGCAGTCGAGGGCAAGACAGGATTCATCCCCAAGGGGTATTGTGTGGCATGGAATAAGGGAGGCTGTAGCAAGGACAACTGTACTTACAAGCATGAAGTCCCCAAGCCACGTGACAGAAGTCGCAAACCCAGCAAAACCAGAGGTCGCTCTACTGAACGTTCTGGTTCTCCCAAGCCAAAGGGGAAAGGCAAGAAAATTTGCAAGTTTTGGAGACAGGGACGTTGCGATAGAGGAGCTGATTGCAAATTCCTTCATGAGGGTTCAGGGGGAAAACCAAGACAAGCTACTCCTGCCCGTTCGGCCAGTAGCGAAAACAAAAACAAAAAGAAAAATCCTAAGAACCCGAAAAGGAAGGGATCCCGAAGCTCTAGCCGCTCTAAGAGCCCCAAGAGCCCGAAATCCCCGAAGTCTAAAGGATCCGGGGCCAGTTCATCTAAGCCGTCTCCTGCCGCAGTTTGTCTTGTTGCATCCATGCTTGCATCCGTGTCTCAGGCATTTTGTGTCCCTCAGCCAAGAGTATTTTGTCCATCGATTCGTTTTGATGATTCACCGGACGTATCTCATGTGAAAGTCCGAGGGAACTTGAGGCCAATTGGAAACGCAGTCACCAAGGATAAGGTTACCTTTCCATGGGGACATCAGTTTGAAGTTGATCAACTTGCTGTAAATGATGCCGCTTTGACCGGTACCATGTTAGCAGGATCTGTTTCCAATTGTCTTCGGGGAGTTGAATGCAAATGTGCCTATTTATGTGACACAGATTTTGGTTGCAATGAATGTATCCCAAAGGGAATCAAAGCCACCCCTGCGGAATGTAGAGAAGACGTGAAGGGAGCAATCAACCTCGAACTTGACTGGATTGCAGATACGGGGAGCGCTCAAGATCTTGTCAATGATAGTGAATTGCCAGATGACTATGGATACTACTCCAACAATCCCATTCGCATGATTACTGCCAATGGTGAAAGTTCGTCATCAAAACAAGGGAAAGTATTTGTTCCAAAATTAGGCAAGACCATTGACCCGTATCTTGTCCGAAGCTCACCTCCTGTCATTTCAGTCGGGATGAGATGCATTGATGATGGTTACGACTTCATATGGAGAGGATCCAAGGGTGAACCTCCTTACATGGTCAAACCAAATGGGGAACGCATTGAGTTAGTTGTCAGAGATTACGTACCCTACTTTGCAAACAATTCAAAGACGATTTCCACTCCATCAACTCAGCCTAGACCAAGTATCGCCACCCCGGCATCAGATGAAGCTCAACAATCTCCGGAGCCCGATGGGGACATTGAAATCATTGGTGATGACCCCATGGGTATTAATGTTGACTTACCGGAGCCCCAGCCCTTGGAGGCTGAGGAGGTTGATGTTCCTGATGCCGACCGGGAGGTTGAGCCGCCTGTGGAAGGATCCAAGGGTAGCAGTAGTAATGTCCATGATGATGGTGCTCACAAAAGGTCACTTGGGGAGAAAGAATTGAAAGAAGAAGCTAAGTCCGTTCGACATATGCTAACTCACATCCCTAAGAACCCCTTTTGCGACATATGTACCAGAGCTAAGATGTTCAAGCCACCCTCAAGAGCTGTAGGCGGATCAACCAAAGTTAAAGCTGAGAAGTTTGGTGACCATATCACTGCTGATTTTATTGTCACCAGAGATGAAGATGAGTTGGGAATCGATGATGAGAAAAGTGCACTCGTGGTGAAAGACATAGCGACAGGATTTATGTATGTCTACCCCAACGCCAGACGAACCACCAATGCTGCTATCTTGGCAATCAAACACTTTGTTGGACATGAAGATAAGATAGGAGTTTTCTACAGTGACAATGCGCCCGAGTTGATCTCAGCAATGAAGATCCTTCAGTGCCGTCATGTTTTAAGTAGGGACTACATATCCAAGTCCAACGCCCAAGCCGAGAGAGCGGTCCGGTCAGTTCTTGAAGGCACTCGTGTCAATCTGCTCCAAGCAGGCCTGAACCATTGGCACTGGCCACATGCTGCCCGACATTGGTGCTTCATGCAGAATGTCATAGCAACGGGGGGAGACAAATCACCATGGGAGTTACGTTTTGGATCGAGGTTTGATGGTCCCCTCATTCCTTTTGGTTGTCTTGTCGACTATTGGAATGGTCCGAGAAAGAAGAACAAAGAGGGACTTCGTTTCGACCCAACATCGAGCCCTGGTCTATTCCTTGGCTATGCCATTCACCCCGAATTCATGTGGAGAAAAGAATTCATGGTTGTACCTACTAAGGATCTTATTGAGAATGAATCCAATGGTACTGCATCAATCTTGCGGGTAATCAAGATCAACAAACCGAGTGATACTCAATTTCCTCTCCAAGGCAGAACGACTTTTGGAAAAGATGACCCGGGACTTTCCGAAGCTCTGGGGAACCAAGAGCCGGCATTGGAGGATCAGGATGCTAAAATGAGTGATGATGATGATGAATCCCAGGACGAAAGCTTCCAACTTTCTACTGCTCATGCTGTCCATGATGAAACATGGCTACCTTTCATGAGGCATATAAAGGACCGAGAGGGATGGTACGAATATGCTGATTGTCACGTTAATGTGAGAAGAGATTGTGATCATTACATTTCTCCCAACAGCAAAATTTCGACTGAAGAGTATCCCTATCGGACAACATGCCATAGGAAGGACGATGCCTGGTTCATCTTAGACCAAAACTTCATCCTCTGGCCAAAATACGAGGCCTGGAACGAGACCATCGCTCCATGTGAGGTCATGCTCACGATTTTCCATAAGGATATCATTGACCTTCGCGAGAGGACGGAGCCGGAGATCACAGTAGATGAAGCTATCACTGGGGATGATCCAAAGGACAAGGATCTAATCGAAGTCATCAATCCTTCCACCGGTGATGTTGAGAAAATAAGAAGAGATGACCCACAATATTATAGTGCAGACGGATTCAAAACCAGAAGGTACAAGGGATCAAGTAAACCAATGGATATCCCATCATTTGTTTGGCAGTCCATGTCAGTGAAAGCCAGAAGAGAAGCGATCAGAGAAGAACAAATGAAGTTAGCCAGAGATGGAGCTGAGAAGAAACGAGCCGCTAGAGCTGAACAAGAACTTGCAAGGCTTGAGAAATCCAAGAAAGGTGTTGCAAGTATCATCAATCAACTCCATCATGCATATCACTCGGAAGATGATTTTCCAACCATGCCCACTTGTAAGTATTCCCAAGATAGGCATCGGGTTAAGTGCGCCCGGGTAAGTATAATGAGCGGGGAAAAGATCATTAACACTCTTGTGGCCCGGCCAGTCAACAAGAAGGAGATAAGATCTAATCCCAAAGCTCAGGAATCTCTTGACGTGGAGTGGAATAAACTTGTCAAGAAAACTGCCTGGTTGTACGATACCGTGCAAGAGTGGAGCGTAGTCTCCGAAGGTGCCAAAAAGAAAGGGAAGAAAGTACATGTTGGAAAAGTGTTTGAAATTTGTGTTGAAAAAGGTAGTGAACTTCCGATGGGCCACAAGCTTAGGAAATTTAAGGGTAGAACGGTATTCCAGGGCAACAATGTCCGTGATGAGAATGCCGATGTTGCTCTTTTCTCCGAGCTAGGTTCATCGCCTGCCACCATGGAGGCTGGTAAAGCTGTGGATGCATATGGTTCACAACCCGGGCATATAACTCAACAGAATGATGGTGTCCAAGCATATACTCAAGCACTAATGGAAGGGATTGAGACCTGGGTGGAACTTCCAGTTGATAGATGGCCCAAACATTGGGTAGGCAAGTACAGACGCCCCGTTGTGCTTCTTCGCATTGCCTTATACGGTCACCCTGACTTGGGGGGACTTTGGGAAATTCACTGCGAAAGAATGCTCATAGCGGTGGGGTTCATAATGCCTGACCCGGAAGGGTGGCCGTCGGTGTTCTTTCATCCTGAGTTAAAGCTCCTTTTGGTAGTATATGTAGATGACTTTAAAATGTCAGGTCCTAAAGAGTCAATGTCGAAAGGATGGGAGTTAGTCGGATCCAGAATCGATATGGATGTCCCCACTGACATTGGTCGATATCTTGGATGTGATCATGTTCAAGAACTTCAAGTTAAGCTGACGGTTCATGATCACCCTTTCGCTCACCTCTTTGACAAGTCCCTTCCTGATCCCGCCGCCAAGGAGGCCGCAGCAGCGGAGAGGACTCAGGACTTTTGGGAAGTTGACGCATCCAAAGGAGTCTACATCAGACATCACTGTCAACCAAGAAAGGGATTTTATGTTCCAGACGAAGAAATCATAATTGCATGTAACTTGACTGATGTTAGGTTTACTGACTTTGTGCAGAGCACGTCGGAAGACGATGCCGTTTCCGAATGGGACAAGTACCTTGACGAAACGGGGGGCTATGCACAAGGGAAGAAGAAGCCTGCATTATGGGTAGGTGCCACTTACCTGCAAGGATCCCAAAATTGCAGTTGCATCAATTAAAAGAGATAAAAACGATGCCAAGAAGAAAGCAAGAGCTCAAGGTTTCCGATACATGGACCAGTTGTTCAAAGATCAACCTTGTATGTCCAAGCCAGTGAATGTGATGACATATGATATGCAACCCTTTTTGCAATCATGTATTGACCGATACCAATCACTTGCCGGTAAAGACGCCAAACCCCTCAAGCAGGTATCCACTCCTTTTCATGAAGAAAGGATTGCAAGACCTCTGGAAGGGGAGTCCGAGCCGAAAGGTGCACTTGCTCCGATAGCTGCAAGGGTTTTAATGAAGATCCTATTTGCCGCCCGTATGGCAAGATATGACTTGCTTAGAGCCGTGCAAGGACTAGCAGCTAGAGTAACAAAATGGTCCACAGATTGCGATAAGGCATTGCATAGATTAATTTGTTACATACATTCTACATTGGACCACAAGCTCAAAGCCTTCGTTGGCGATCGAATTCAAGAGTGCAAACTTTGGTGTTTTGCCGATGCCGATCATGCCGGTGAGTACGACAACAAAAGTACTACTGGATGTTTCTTAGTCCTAATAGGCCCCAATACATATTTCCCACTCACTGCATTCTCTAAGAAGCAAACGTCAGTGTCAGTTTCTAGCACTGAAGCCGAAGTAGTTGCTGCAAACATTTCCCTCCGCGCTGTAGGACTGCCTTCATCCGGTTTATGGGCCTACCTCCAGAACGCGGGGGGGGGATCAAGCACTCCGGGAGGTTTGCCAAGAGAAAGTATCAAGACCCAACCTGAGGGTAACGGTGAGTACTGGGAGTTTTTACGGGGTAGAAGATTGCTTGTCCGCGTCCACACAAAGAACAGGGCCCACCTTTTCAATCCAACCGAGTCCAAGACCATTCCAATCCCCATCAAACGAATTGGCAACTCTAGAACAACTATTTTTATTTCATCAGGAATGATGGACTTCATCCAGGACAATTGGAAAAGACGGGGCACGAGACCTGTTGACAAACAATGGACGGGAAAGACATTCTTCCGTGTTTATGGGCCTTACGAAAGTGACTATGAAGTTGAATCATCGGAAGTTCGGGAAGCACTTACTGATTTTGAATTTGTAGGGCAAGAGAAAATGGGTGATTACATGGTGTCACTCTTCCCTCCCAAGAGCATCCGTGGAATCTTTGTCGAAGACAACCAAGCCACCATCAGGATCTTGGAGAACGGTAAGTCACCATCGTTTCGTCATACAGACAAAACCCAACGGATCAACTTGTCATGGTTGTCAGAGCAATAAAAGAGGGGATGGTATGATTTGACATATGGACCATCGAAAATGCAGGTTGCAGACATCTTGACAAAGCCTTTCACTAATGCAGAGAAATGGCGGTTTGCACTGACCCTCATGTCCCACGTAGCACCCAAGGATAGTAAGACCAGCTCATCCGGTTCTAATCGTGCAACGACTGGTACCCCACGGCCCAAGGCTATGGCATCCAGTCGAAGCTCCGGGGAACCGAGAGCCAGCCTGAACCCCAATCGATTGCTAGTGGAAGTATGCTGCAGTCCCATGTCCAAGTTGAGTGATGTTTCCAGAGAAGCTGCCGTTGGATGTAGAGTGATTCAGTTTACCGAGAAACACAGCCTGCTGGACGAAGATTATCAACTGTATGTTGCAAGCATTGTGAACGATTTTCCAGTGTCCAAAGATGTCCTTTTGTGGCTGAGCCTCCCTTGCACGGGGGGCACATCATGGTCTCATGTGAACTTGAAAATCCCAAGTGCCGCCAAGAAGGTCATGAAACATGTTAAGACTATGAAGAGGTTATGGAAAGCTTTTAAAAAGTTCGTTCACCGGCTAACCAGAGACTTTGAAGTCGCAATTGAATGGCCTCAAAATTGTCGGTACTGGAAATTCCCGAGAGTACTCAAATTTATCCATGAATTCTCCTTGAAGAGATATGATTTCCATGGATGTATGCGCGGCACAAAAGACCACGAAGGAATTCCTATCAAAAAGCCCTGGACTGTCGCTACTACAGTTGATGAAATTGGTTTGGAATTATCACAATATCAATGCGACGAGTCACATGACCACGTGCAAGGGAGAGGAAAGCCACTCAAAGAAACTGAGAGTTACTCATACCTTTTCACTGACTGTGTGCACAGAGCTTTTGATCGGGCAGCTCAATCTGCTCGAACGTTCGCGTGTGCTTTGATCGCCGTTTCCGACTCGCCTGTCTTTGCCGTGATGTTGGATGCTACTTCCGCTTCGATCTCTCTTCCTCCTCATGTGACGGAAGCAGCGCAAGCTGGAGTACGTCTTCCGGAAGGTCGGCCAGGTTCGGAACATGCCAATTGGCGTCAAGATGCAAACTTCCAGGTGGAGCAGATCGCTCCGGAGTTTCGCTTGACGATCTATGAGAGGATTCTTCAATGGGAGAAGAAAATGGCTACCATTCGAGGCTCATGTGTGGCATGCATCTTTCCTGATGGGTATGAAGGTGCAAACAAGATTGGAAGTGGGCAAATCCCGATTGGTGACGTGATTGATGGTCTCATCGGGAAGGACACCAACGAAACGCAGAGGACCTACTGTGACATTGTCGACTTGGTGAAAGACATCCCTGCTGCTTTGTTTGGTGCCGTTGAATGCCCACCGGAAGGTGAGGCCGACTTGATCATTGTTGGTGACTCATCTTTCGCACTTGTGGCCAACCACGACAACCCTGTGCTCTGCTCCAGACTTTCTTTTGGTGAACTGCTGCAGAGCAAGGAGTATGCCATCGGCCAGATCAGGTCCGTCTACCCAGGACTGAAATGGGGTAAGGGCCTCAGCGCCATCAATCACCAGATCTGGGAACTGATTGAGAAGGTCGAACGAGAAAATCGCCTTCAAGACAGAGCAACACTCCCGATCATGGTCGTCGTCGGATGGGCTGGGAACGATGTACACGGGGACTTCGGATACCAAGGGTGTACATGGATTCACCAAACAAATCTCACGAGGTCTGAAGCCGACCGGAAGGTCGCTGCCGAGTATGTGGACAAGCAGTACAAGAAGGTGCAGCGATCGCTGGAAGGACTCGTTGAGATTTCCAAGGACCCCCGTGTCATGTCTGTGCAAGTCATCGGGAACGGTGACCATTCCGGATACTCATTGCCGCCATCTTACAACCGCGAGATGGGCAAGCACATCAATTGGCTGGCAGAGCGTGGCATCCAATGTGTGAACTCCACTATGCTCGCTCAGGGTGGGAAATACGACAATTACCACCTTCATGACCACCAATTCAATCGGAAACTGGTCTACCGTTTCTTGAGAGGCGCCATCACCTTCCACCTCAAATACGTTGAGCTCATGTCGAAGAAGGACGAACTCAAGTACTTTGTGAAGGAGTTCATCAGCAACGAGCAAGACCGTGTGGCCGCGGTCCATCTCTTCCCGACGATGGTTCAGTTTCGTCTGGCTTTGCTCGGCACTCAAGAAGTCATGGAAGCCGTCTCCACCGAGAAGAAAACGGCAACCCCTGCCCAGGTCTTTGACGAGGCGGATGAGGAGATCCTCATGTGGGTCCATGCAGGAATTCTTGAGGCGAACGAGGAAGCCACCCGGGAGGGAAGGCCAATGCCCACAGCATTCACTGATGAAGAGATCAGCTCCATCGTCCCCATTGACCCGTCGATCGAGGACTACGAAACCGAAGAAGTCAGGGCCCGACAATACCTTCAAGAAGATTTGAATCAGGCCGTTGCTGATGGTTTCTCAACTACGACCATTGAATCGATCGAGACCAATCCGGAGAACACTGATGTCGATGACGATGTTGAGGTTGTTCCCGAGTTTGATGAGTGGGACGTGATTCTTGATGAGAAGATCATTGTCAATCCCCATGACGAGAAGGTCAAGGAAGATGAAATCTCGGAGGAAAGAGCCAAGGAGGTTGCAGATCTCAACAAGATCATCGAGATCACATCCACTGAGGCGAAGCCTTCGGGGACATCGGCCGTTGTCCCTGCTGCTGCAAAAGATGCACCTGCCAAGGCCGACCAAGAGGGGGAAGACATGACTTCATCGAGAATTTCAACATGGAGTGTGGTTGGTGGTGATGAATCCAAGCCCAGCGACATGACTTCTTCCAGGATTTCAACTTGGACTGAGGTTGGTGGATCCGAAGCCACTGCCATGGACGTTGACTCTGAGAAGAAGGAAGGTGCTGATGCTGCCCGGGAGGGTGTGCCGACTGATGCTGCAGTTCCTGAGGCTTCTGCTTCTTCCGAACAGCCTGCTGACAAGACTGCCATTGTCGACCTGACCAAGACCGAGAAGAAGGTGGAGGTTGACAAGCCAGTTGGAAAGCCGGCCGAAAAGAAATTGCCGAAGAGTGAAAGCAAAAGGCACCGGAGTCAAAGGCGATGCCCAGACAGAAAGCGCCACGACTCAGTGTCGAAGCTGATGCAGCCCTTCGCAAGTTGGAAGAAGCGACGGAACGCCAAGAGGGGGCAGTTTGGTTGGACCCCAATGACATGGCCAACAGGATTCCCAAGGAGTATTGCGGCCAAGGGCGACTGAGATTTCTTTCCACAAAATTATCTTGTGTTCTGAGGGGACACGCATTGAGCTATGGTGCTCGCAGCCCAGACATCGATCCCATGGATCTGTCGATGGATTTCGAGGCTGTGATGAAGACTATGGCCCACTACGTCTCCTACCCGAAGATCAGTGAGGTCCTGTCCATCGTGCGCAACAGTGACACCAGGCGCTTTCAGGTGAAAGTGGCTCAGCCCGATTTGCCTGATGCAACCTGGAAGGGTTTGCCGTGGAAGGTTGTTGCCATCAGAGCTGTCCAAGGACACAATCGTGCCGTCGTGGAAAATGCCAAAATTTCCTCGCTGGTGAAGCAAGTGTTTACTTTGGACCCAACCTTTACCAAGGCCGACCTCGACACGCCCAAGTTGCCCAGGACCAACCTTCGTCCAGACCTCGTGCCTGAGATGCTGGCTGCACTTCCAAGGGTTATCTACCATAGCTGCGACAGGCTCGCTATGGACAAGATAGTGGAACACGGCCTCATCCCAGGTGGCTGGCCCCAAAGAACGGGAAGGGCGCACAATTTCTTTATCGCGTCACACCCGTGGGATGATTCAGTTGGTGGCAAGAAGCTGGCGGGAACGCGAGCCGGGAAGCAATACTACATTGCCTTTGACACCGAGCTCATCGTCCAAAGCGGCTGTCGATTGTTTCGCACAGACGAAGCAATCATTAGCCCTGACTGGATCTCCAACGAGAACATCATATGCACCTATGATGCCATCAACCGGGAGTTTGCCTGGGTCAATCGCCCCTACGAGATCACGCGTGTGGGGTACAACAACAAAGTGAAGACCCATCGGGACCAGGACACTCCGAAGAGAGAGGCACTGGCAAAGAGCCCGTATGCCAACGCCAGGGACAGTTTGAAGGCCTACCTCATGAGCGGCAAGTCCATCCGACCTGGTGAGATGCAGGTGACAGATTCTCCGGAAGAGCTTCCCCCACTTTTCGTCGACGTGAAGGAACTTCAGGACCCTTTGAGGACAAAGTGACGTTGAAGATGGCCTCCTTTGGTGCCTTGTCAAATGCCGAGACCATTCGCAAAGGCAAGGGCCGAGGAAAAGGCAAAGGGAAAGGAAGCCGCCCGGGAGGGCAGGCCCAGCGCTCAACCAATGCTGAGGATTACATCTACAGCTCAAAGATTGAGATGCAGCAGGTCCGATGCCACTTCTGCGGCGAGAAGAACATTGAGGGCACCCACAAGTGTCAGTCGTGCTTCAAATGGCTGATTGCTTGGTCGGATGGAAGAATTGCGACAGAGGTATGCCGGATGGAAATCTCGGCCAAGAAGACCAACAAGGTGTTTTCTCTGGACAAAATCGATTTTGAGAAGCAGCCTCGAGCTCAGCGAGTGTCCGACCGCACCCGAGCAGATCAACGTCGAGCTGGACGAAGCAATTTCGGAAATCTCAAAGACGCTGCTCAAACACATGCGGGAAGATACACAAAGCTCGGCTTCAAATCGATCCAGGACCGCATGGAGAAGGACCCATTTTATTTGTTCAACAATACGGTCGGCCAGATTACCCCAGACTGTTGCCAATTTTTGGAGGATTTGGCAAAATGCATTGCCCCTGATGTCGGCCGTACCCGAGAGAAGCGAGAAAAGCAGCTGGGAACAGGTGTCAGCACTCGTTTGATTTTCATGCCAGACTTCAACAGAGATATCCGACTCCCGTTGGACGTCACCAAGGAAGCCATGGTTGCACATCATGCAAGAGTGTTCACACTCCCACAATTCGCTGTTCTTGCTGCGGACTTGCTGAAAGCGAGGGGGGAACCCACGCCGATGTTATTTGGTTGGTCTGGCTCAGTGATGCCTGTGGATCAAGAGTCAGCCCAAGATTGTTTCTTCGACCTTGTCGATTTTGCGAAGAGGCAGTGGAAGGAACAATACAACAACATCAAGGGCGAAGAACACTCCTTCGTGGATGAAGCCACTGCGTCAGATGTGGCTGAGTTCCCACTGGCAAGGTCCTCCAAGACGGGTACTGGCGAAGGGCGAGAAGGATACCGGCGTCATTTTGACCCGATTCAGAAGCCAGCCAAGGGCAAAGGCAAGGGTTATGGTCAGCAACAGCGTCCAATCTTTCAGCAGGCCATTGAGTGCTGGAAGTGCGGTCAGTATGGCCACAAATCCTTTGAATGTCGCAGTGGATGGAGCCGACGGCAACAATGGGATTCGTATGGATCTTACTCAAGCCGCTCGGGAGGGCAGGCCCAATGGCAAAGCTGGAATTGGAATCAGGGCTACTCTGGCAGAGGTTGGACGGCTGATCCTTGGGGAAGATCTACAGCATCAAGCTCCTCGGCAGCGCCCCCAGAGCCAGTGCAGCCACCTTCAACAGCGACGCCTGTGCCTGACACAGCTCCTGCTGCTGGCGACCCTGCCCAAGCGGCCTCGGGATCAGCTCCTGCAGCAGAACCTCCGCAGCAAGTGCCGAGGATGCCGCTCGTGATTGCTGAGGAGTACTGCGAGATCAACGGCCAGCCGCACTTCAAGCGCACCTACAATGATGGGACGGTAGAGTTTGAGTCGTGGTAGATGTTTCACATCTTGTGCCATGATTTTATGCCTACCGGAAGGTTTGGCCGATTGGATGAAAGCTGACCCATGGTCATTCAGTTCAATCGAAGTGCACACATTTCCAAACTTGAAATTCCAACTCGATTAACTTGAAAAACTTTTCCAATTGCTTCAAAAGAGTTTGACATCAGCATCCGATCTTTTGCGGTAGTTGCACGTGTACAGATGCCGTGTAGGTTAGCCTGATACAGTAGTTTCCGAACCAAAGGCAAATGAAAGGAATGGTAATGTTCCTATGCCTTGGCGGAAGCCAGGCCAACTTCACTTTTGTGTCTCTTCAAGCACGTGCCATGCCCTGGATTGAAAAGTTTATGCACCCGACCTTCTCACATTTTGCCTCATGCATTCGAGCTATGAACTCCTGCACCCGTAGTGTAAGTAGAATTGTACAGTGATGTCTTGTATGTTGCTCCGCTCTCAGGTCACATCTGGCGGACTACATCTTCCGTCCTCCGCGCAACTGCGGGCGGCGGGGGGTGTTTCTTGTACATATCACTGTATATACTAATATAATTCATTACTTACCTCGTGTGTATGGCTCAAGCAAAACAAGCGTGATTGCTGTGTCTTTCAGGTTGATTTACCTGTAAAACAAGATCGATAGATCGATAGATCGATCGATAGATCGATAGATCGATAGATCGATCGATAGATCGATAGATCGATCGATAGAAAGATAGGTAGATAGATAGAAAGAAAGATAGATAGGTGCTAGATAAATGCTAGATAGGTAGATAGATAGATAGATAGGTAGGTAGGTAGATAGATAGATAGATAGATAATTAGAGGAGAGAGAGGGAGAGATAGATAGATAGATAGATAGATAGATAGATAGACAGACAGACAGATAGATAGATAGATAAATAGATAGATACATAGATAGATAGGTAGGTAGGTAGGTAGGTAGATAGTCAGAGAAGGAGAGAGAAAGAGAGAGAAAGAAAGGAGACCTCAACCACCTTGCGGTCCATCAGTGGATTCGCTCTGCCATCCGTGATTCACAACAACCAACCTCTCCTATAGGTTTCCTATTTTTGTAACTTCCGCCACCGCCTTGTGCGGTACTACTGGTAGCCGTAGTTGTAGTCTCAGTTGGGGTTGTAGTTGTAGTTGTAGTGTAGTGTAATTAGTGTAGCGTAGTGTTGTGTAATATTGTGTAGTGTAGCTGTAGTTGTAATCTAGTGTAGTGTAGTGTATTGTAATTAGTGTAGTGTAGTGTAGTGTAATGTAGTGTTGTTGTAGTTGTAGGTGTAGTTGTAACTGTAGTCGTAGTTGGAGTTGTAGTTGTAGCTTTAGTGTAGTGCAGTGAAATTAGTGTAGCGTAGTGTTGAGTGTAGTGTAGTAGTTGTTGTAGTTGAAGTTGTAGCCTAGTGTAGTGTAGTCTATTGTAATTAGTGTAGTGTAGTATAATGCAGTGTAGTTGTAGTTGTAGCTGTAATAGTAACAGTAACAGTAGTTGTAGTTGTTGTATTTGTTGTGTAATTAGCGTAGTGTACTGTAATTAGTGTAGTGTAGTGTAGTGCAATTAGCGTAGTGTAGTGTAATTAGCGCAGTGTAGCGTAATTAGTGTATTGTAGCGTAGAATATGTGTTTTTGTATTTGTAGTCGTAGTAGTAGTGTAGTGTGGTGGTAGTTGTAGTTGCAGTTGTAGTTGTGTATCTATCTATCTATCTACCTATCTATCTACCTACCTATCTATCTATCTATCTATCCATCGATCTATCTATCTATCTATCTAATCTAATCTAACCTAATCTAATCTAATCTAATCTATTCTATCTATCTATCGATCTATCTATCGATCTATCTATCGATCTATCTATCGATCTATCTATCGATCGATCTATCTATCTATCTATCTGTCTGTCTATCTATCTATCTATCTATCTATCTAATCTATCTAATCTATCTATCTATCTATCTAATCTATCTAATCTATCTACCTATCTATCTATCTAACTATCTATCTAGCTATCTATCTATCTATCTGTCTTTCTGCAAGTTTGAAAACAAAGCTACTCTGCGAGACAACGTCAAAAACGAAGCTATTCTGCGAGATGTCCTCAATTTTCAAAGTTGGCAGCATCAAAAACGAAGCAATTCTGCGAGACTTCCTTCAAGAATGGAAGTTGAGTGCAGAGCTGACGGCCTCGTATCAATGTGTTTTGCGATTTGTCCATTCCATCTGTTTAAAATATTGCTCCTGCCACGAAAAAGTGAGGCCAGGTCATGCGAAGTGCTGCACCTGTCACTCAAAATCATCTTAGCAAACCTGAAGATCTGATGCTCCAAACTGCAACCCCTCTTCCGCCCTGACCTCCTAACATCTCTGATGAATATGTCTCTTGTACTGCGCCTGCCACGCGAAATGTATCTTTGCAGATCTTCTTCAAATGCCCTATGCCTGCCATCGTTTTTGGACATGCTACAAAACCTTCACGTTTTGCTTACCTTTGGCCAGGTGCAGAATCCCCTGTGCGTGCCACGCAAAACTACATCCCAACTTCAAAAAGTGCTCGGAGACCGCCATTTTTTTTTTTCTCCCTTTTGCCTTCCAAATGTGCTTTGCGCCACAACGGCGTGCACTTTTTCGACATGGCAACTTCCAAAAGTGGTCCGACACTGAGGTGTTTTGTGAATTTTGACTTCGAAATGTGCTTCGCGCCACAACGGCGTGCACTTTTTCGACATCTCAACTTCCAACATCTCAACTTCCGAAAGTGCTCCGAGCATGGTGTGCTTTGTACATTTTGACTTCGAAATGTGCTTCGCGCCACAACGGCGTGCAATTTTTCATTTCTCATCTGGCCACATGGCTTCGCACCTGCCGCTTTAGCGAGCCTACTTTTCGACCCTCCGGAGCCACAAATCATTGGAAAAAACACTGTGTTTCGCGACTTTCCTACCTTTCCGCGCACCTGGATCTTCTTTCTTCGGAGACTTTCTCTTTTTTGATCTTATTTCTTCTTCTCGTCTCTTCTCTTCTCTTCTCTTCTCTTCGCTTCTCTTCTCTTCGCTGACTCTTCCCATCTCTTCTCTTCTCGTCTCTTCTCGTCTCTTCTTTTCTCTTCTTTTCTCTTCTTTTCTCTTCTTTTCTCTTCTTTTCTCTTCTTTTCTCTTCTTTTCTCTTCTTTTCTCTTCTTTTCTCTTCTTTTCTCTTCTCTTCACTTCACTTCTCTTCTCTTCTCTTCTCTGACTCTTCCTACCTCTGCCTGTCCATCTGCCCATGTTGTCGGAAGTTTGACTTCTAAACCTCCTTCGATTATGGCACCTCCAAATTCTGGAAGTTTCTGATCTTTCTCTTTATTGTTTAATGGTGGCAGCTCCAAAACATCCAGAAAATTTCCGAAATTCTCCAAGTCAACATGTTTGCGAAGACGTGGAGTCATTTGGAACAGATGTTAAGATCCCTTCAACCTTTTCTTTAGTATGTTTTTGGCCGTGGCAATGCCCGATCTACATCCAGGATCACCCAGGATAAGCATGGAGATTCCCTGGTTACTGCCCCTGGAGGCGGCGTCGCCCAGCCCAGAGCGGCACCGCACCAGCAACGTTGTGGGGAGTCTTGGTGGGTTTCTGCCAGGTTTCGGCAAAGGTTTGAAGAAGGTCAGCTGGTGGGGAACTGAAGTTGGACACATGGGCGAAAATATTGCAGCTGCACAATTTGGGTTCTAGCATTTTTTCCATAGATATACCAAGCCAGGGCTGTTGGCATCCAAATTCCCAAATTCCGTGCCAGTTTTCATGGGAACCGCCAAGGCTGCATCCTCCACGTCCGAGACCACAGCAGCTTCAACTGCCAGTGTCCGGGTGGTGGCTCGCAAGATTCGACGTCCTGACAATACAGAACGTGAATGTGGCTAGGCTGCAGCTTTGAAGCGGGGCCTTGGAGTAGTTTTGAACCGCCTGGCGGTTCGGTACCAGAAAGTCCCAGCTGGGATGTGGCTAAGTCGGACAATGTTGGGCAAAGGGGCCACGCAGAGCACAGATCGGGAAATAGTTGCCTGGTTTTCCACTCATCGGATAGTTATTTATGGTCCAAACCATCCATCTTGATCATCATTTTTGATTAATTTTGATCCATTTTGGGGTACTTTTAACTCATACCAGCCCACACCCATATAGCATATCTTACAGCGGCTACTCTTCCATCCCCATGTGGAATCAGTAGGTCCGCACTTGCTAAGCAAGAAATCCACGCGACGTGGCCAGAACGGTGAGATGCAGACTGCATGGAAACCAGAAAACCGAGAAAACCGAGAAAACCAGAAAACCGAGAAAACCGAGAAAACCAGAAAACCGAGAAAACCGAGAAAACCAGAAAACCGAGAAAACGAGAAAACCGAGAAATGCGGCCAACAGTAGTGCTAGTCTCCTCGGCGTTTTCCTGTTCTGGCGGTTTTCGCGGTTTTCGCGTTTTCGCGGCTTTCAATGCTCTCGCAGTTTTCGTGGTTTTTGCGTGTTTTGCGGTTTTCGTAGTTTTCGTGTTTCGCGGTTTTCGCAGTTTTCGCAGTTTTCGCAGTTTTCGCGGTTTTCGCGATTTTCGCGTTCTCGCGGTTTTCGCTGTTCTCGCAGTTTTCGTGGTTTTCGTGTTTCGCGGTTTTCGCAGTTTTCGCAGTTTTTGTTTTTTGGCTGCTTGCGCCGTTCTTGTTGTTTTCGCATTTCCGCCATTGATATGTCCATGTCATATTATTTTCAAACAGAAATCTAAATAGAGAAGTGCCGGTTTGCTTGTCATAACAGTAGCCATTTGCAGACTTGCAAGCACACACACACACTTACATTACATGTCTCTTACCTTTACATTTACAATCAACTATATATATATATAGACATAATATGCGTACTACACTTACATGTTCATGTACTTGCATTTTTGTGCACACACCAACCCCTGCATCTGCTCATACATCAACACATAGATACATAGATACCAAATGATACACAGATACAAAAGTGCATACATAGGCAGAAAGATAGATACAAAAACATATTTCGAACACATCACAGGACACTCCCATGCAATACAATACAAAGGAGTACAGTACAATACAACACAATACAAGACAGACAATACGCCACGCCACGTTACTTTACAACACAACACATACGGACAAACACGCAGTACATTTCGTTTCCTGCCCTTACCTTAGATTACCTGCATTGCATTGCATCAAACTACATTCTACTACATTACATTGTGCTACAGTACATTTCACTGCATTACAATCCATTGCGTTACACTACGCTGCGTTGCAATGATGTAATTCCAAGGGTACTAACAGGAAGGCACACATATAGGTACATACATAGAAATATGGATGTATACATAAATACACTGATTCTAGCATAGACGCATATGCACACATGTATGGCAAACATTCTTACACACACACGCCAAAGATACCGAGATTCATAGACGCATAAATGCACAACATGCTACGATGTTACGCTGCATTTCATATACGTAGATCATGTGGGAATCGTGCATACATCGGTACATGCATGTTTTCGTTGTGTTCACCGTCCGATTCATGGCAAGGCATTGCATAATGTTCACACATAGAGACATTCATAGGTACATAGAGACATACATAGATACATAGACATATATAGAATATAGAGATATACATAGAGACATACATAGAGACATACATAGTTACATACAGACATACATAGGTGTACACATACAAAGATACATACAAAGATACATCCCATTTTGTTGTGCGGCATTACATTTTGTGTTACGTGACGCCACACGACACCGCAATGCTGGATTTCACATTATACACGCTCATCCATGCATCCAAACACACTCACATATACGTTGCATTACATGAATAAATGTGTATGCATGTAAATTAATGTACATTATATATATATATGGAATATATATATATGTATATATATATATGTATAAAAAATGTACTGTATATATATATGTAATATATATATATATGATATATGCATATATATATAACACATATATATATATATATATGTGTAACATAAATATGTATATATCACATGTATGTATAACATATATATATATATGTATATGTGTGTAATATATATATATCTATAATATCTATAATATATATAATATAAATATATGTATAATACATATATGTATCATATATATGTGTATAATATATATATATATATGTACAATATATATGTATATATAGGTATAATATATTTATATATATGTGAGATAGATAATATATATATAGATATGTATACATATATATATGTATAATATGTATTTATGTATACTATGTGCATTTATGTACTATATATATATACGTGTAATATGTTGGTTGAAATTTCAAGGCATTACATCACATGCATCATATTACAACGCGCTGCACCAGCTACATAAATAGATACAAAGATCGATGCAAAGAGAGGCACATGCATGCATACATACGTCCGAAACATGCATGAACACGTGCCTGCAGGCATAAAGGCAGTCCGTTAAGTTTCATTATGTCGCCGCTTTCCCTTTTGCTTGCATTGCAATGCACCACCTCGATACATACATACAAACAAAGATGCCAGCATAGATTGGCATAGATGAGAACATAAATGCAGACTACAGAAATGCATAAATATGTCCGTCGAATTTTGATTAAAACACGGATGCATAACAAGAACACTAAATACAGGTAGATTGGATGACATAAAATTAAAGGTTGGGAAGGATTAGACAAGCGATAGAGGAAATAAAGATAAATAGATAGATAGATAGCTAGCTAGCTAGATAGATAGATAGATAGATAGAGAGATAGATAGATAGAGAGATAGAGAGATAGAGATATAGAGAGATAGAGAGGTACGTAGGTAGGTAGGCAGATAGATAAGGCTAAGATAGGTGATATACAGATGGACGGGTAGATAGATAGACGGCTTGGTAGATTGATCGATAGATAGACAGAGAGATGACGAGAAAGAGAGAGAGAGAGAGAGAGAGAGCGAGAGTGGGATAGATGCATGGATACATAGACACATAGATACGCAGATACAGAGATACATAGATTCATAGATACATAGCTTAGACACACAGATGCATAGATACATAAATACATAGATACGTAGCTTAGATACATAGCTTAGATACATAGCTGAGATACATAGCTTAGATACATAGCTGAGATACATAGCTTAGATACATAGCTTAGGTACATAGCTTACATAGATAGATAGATGGATGGATATGATAGATCGGATAGATTAGATAAAACAGATGGACTAGATAGATAGATTAGAATAGATAGATAGATTAGATAGATTAGATAGATTAGATAGATTGGATGGACGGACGGATGGATGGATGGATGGATGGATGGATACGTAGGTAGGTAGCTAGCTAGCTTGCTAGGTAGGTAGGTAGGGCTAGAATGAAATATAGATATATAGATACCGTAAAGAACATTCACATCACATGAACCTGCATTCCACTACTCTGTACCTGAAGTCCCAGCGCAACACAGATCAACACCGCTATTGCAGCGCAATATAATTATTTTGCATTGACGTGCCGCTAGATCCGGAGATGATCATAGCTGTCCAACTTTCGCGCTCTTGTACTTCCGTGCGCGTTTTCTCGTTTTCGCTTTTTCGCGTTTTCGCGTTTTGTTGCCCGTTTTCGCGTTTTCGCGTTTTCGCGCGGAAATGCCGTGCACCACCGGGGCCGAGACACACACATTTCCTGCACAGCGCACTTGAGCGCCTCATGTTTTGCAGCTGGGTGGGCACCTGGTTTCCACCACTTTACCCGTTGAACTAATCAGGCAAAGGCGACAGTATTCCAGTGCTTGCTGTTGTACACTATTTTCCCTTTACTTTCCATTAATGCCAACGTTTTGGATTGCCAGATCCCTTCATCGGTTGGAATCGGTTCAATTAGCGCAAACTCCACCATTCCTAGAACTGGAGGGAAAACTTGTAGCCCCTAAAATTGGGAGTGAACGTCATGGTCTCCGGAGAAATTCTTCAAGGTGTCGCCAAAGCACGCCGGGCCGAAGCCGGAGCCGGAGCCCTATCGCCAATCCACTCCAACGCCCAGTCGCCTAAAGGGACGCTTGGCAGATCAGTACAGTTGGTGTCATGTAATGTGGCAAAGCCAAGGCACAAACTACTATTATACTATAAATAAACCAATCCCCAGTGACTTACCAGTGGGTGGTAGAAACTGAAGATACTATTACCTGATAATGAAATAATAACTTTGAATAGCTAAAATCTTTGGGCTCTATCGCCCTCGGAGCTGGGATATAGTCAAAAGAAGTCTCGAGGAGAAACGTCAGAGATATCAAAAATTATACAAAACTTTAAAGAAGTGGTGGAAAGAAAGACTAAAACATTAGAGAAGTGAAGAGAGTAGAGAAGCGAAGAGAAGAGAAACCTAAAGAACAGAGAAGTGAAGAAACTAGACCAGTGAAGAGAGTAGAGAAGTCCGAAGAGTAGAAAGTGAAGAGAGTAGAGAACTGAAGAGACTAGGTAAGTGCCGAGAGCCGAGAACAAAATATGTGAGTTGTCGAGCCTTCAATTTTGACACGTGTCCATGCAGTTATGAATGCGCTGAACCAAGGAGCTCAGGCTTCCCAACGTTGCTTTCAGGCGCTCAAACTGGTTCGCTAAGTAGCACCTTATCACATAGCACCTTGACATGATTCCAGACAGTGACAGCAAGACTGGCTGAGATTAAATAACAGACAGTTGGACACGACATGTCGCAGAACTGACAAAATAACTTAAAATAATTAGGCAGCCAGCTACTGCATGTCACGAAAGCAATCGTTTCAAAAGCCTCATGGCTTTCGCAGACCTGCCGCCATCTTGAAAAGATGCTTCCGGCACGAAAGGTCTTGCATTCGTGCCGGCCAACTTTGTGACCTGCGAGCAAAATGTGGATGTAGGGCATCCCCCCATCCATGGGGAAAATGGTGATGTTTTTTATTCCATGGTTTTGGGGTGTCCAGAGACATACCCATGGTGGCTGTCACCTTCCGCCAAGCAGACAGCGCTGCTGGAGTCAATGTGCTCTCAGACTGTCCAGCCGTGTGCGCAGTCATGGCTCAACTTTGGCGGCCGCCGCAGACGAAATCGTCGTAGCGGTGCCAGGATTTCTGGCGGTGTTGGCGTGACCAACTCCGGCCATGGGTGGTGCTGCGAGAGCGAACGACTGGAAGAGATGGGGCAAGAAGCTACAACCCATAAAGACCAACAACCCCTTCGGAATCATTCGGGAAACCAATCTGAAAAGAACAACAACCGCCGTCAAAGCCGTTTGTAGAGACTTCATGAAACTTCAGGTGGGGTCAGGAGAGCTTCCATGTCGTTGCGGTGCAATGGTGTCGTAGCCAAGTGCATGGGTTAGGTGGCCGTGAGTGCTGCCGAAACCATGGAAACTTTGTACTGATGAGGCACCAGTGGAACCGGCCACCCTGGTGAAGCGCTGGCTGTTTGCCAACCAAAAGCACTTCACAAGTTTGAACACTTCACAAGTTTGAAGGCCGCAGAAACCGCTTGCTGCGGCTCAGCAGAGAGGCTTGAAAGATTCATTTCATTTCTTGGTATTTAGGACTGAACCTGACTCCAAGAAGATCAAGAAGATTAAAAGGTTCCCCATGGCATGGAACATGGGACTCAAGAGAACTTACTTGTGTAACGCAGTACGACTCTCAAAGCCAATGGGCACCTTCCAAAGTGGTTTCGATATGTTTCGGTGAGATAGGTTCCTTCTTGGTATCAACTCCTGTTTCATTCATCAGCAGCTGTAGAAAAGACACGAACAAGTAAATCACAATTTCCCCAACAAATGACGACATTTGGGGGCACAAGTAACTTTACACGTCATTTTCAGACACATCCATTTCTGGTCGTTGTATTGTGACTGAGCTGCGTGGAAATGCACGTTGAATCCAAGCTCTGCCTCATCAAAGCCTGTGCCAGTTGCGGGAACCAACTGGAAGACATCCGGTGATCAAGAGCAGAAAGATGTTCACCGAGACAAATACCATAATCAGGATTTTGTTGGATTTCTTTGGAGTTCGGATTCTGTGGATTTCGCCATCCAAATCTTGGGATTTCCAGTAGAATTTCTGAAACGCAACTCTGGCATCGCCCAGCTGGCATGACTTCATGAGCGCAAGGAGCTCCAGACTGGAGTCACTCCGTCTGTGTGGGGTTCAGCGATCGGGCCCAAGCTGAAAGACAACGATTGGCCCAACATAGGCTACCAATGCAAATCAATGAGAACCAATGGGAACCAATGGGACATAGGAAATAGACATGGCCACTATGTTGTGGAATCCTGACATCTACGGGAATTTTTGCCACCGATAGTTTTGCACACTGTGGAGCCATAGCCGTGCAAAGCTGATCCTGATTCCGATTAAGCATGGGGTGTAGTTGATTGTTCGGCCACCTGACCAGTGTCACTTGGGCTACTGGACTGAATCCATAATTATTTTATCATATTTTATCCAGCAACAGCACAGGTTGCTTACAAAGCTTGGGTTTGACCGACCATTGCAGCCCTGTACCTATAGGTGTTTTCAATTTCGGTGCAGATCCTGGACCTACCTGCAGGCATGTCAAGGTCAAGCACATCAGCAGAGATGCCCATGGTCACCAATATGCCTACAGCTGCCGGGATCGTAGGTGCATCGTCTCTGAATCGTCTCTTGCACAAAATTCATTCCTTGGTGTTTCGTAGCAGCCTTCCTGCTGTCCTTTTCGAACAAAGCACTAAATCCTAAAGACCAGGCTTCTAATTGCAACAAAATCCGTACTACCTTTGGCAACCTAGTTGAACTTCATATTAGCCTTCGGAGCTCCTGTGGGAGCAGTAGCTAGTGGGACAGCGGGTCTTGCGGATTGCGCGCGCTGGCCAGAAGGGGATGGATGGATGGATTGTGTATCTCGCCGGAAAAATAGTACAAGGATTTCGCGTGGGTTTGGTTTATGGCCCACCACTGGCTCCTCTTACTCTTTCGATGACAGTCTTCCTGACGACGTGAAAGTGGCTGCCGTAGCTGTTTCTAATCAGAGCTTTGAGGCCCCCAAGTTGCCACTTGCTGATTCTCCAAGTACCACCATCTCAGCCTGTGTGAATGCCTCGGGGAGGAGAACAAAACTTTTAGACCAGGGAGCTGTAGATCATTACACTGATATCCAGTGATTTATCATCAATTTCACCCATCCAAATTTCAATTTGGATGGTATACCCGGTATAGCCTATTAAGGGCCGCCTATTATCATATCATATTGTTGGTTGATGTTGGTTTTATATCCCACTAATCCATATTATACCCCACCATGTCCCTTCCCTCGATGAGCAACATGGCCAATTGCTCATGAAGCCTGGATGTGGCTACGGCCAGGGTGAGGCACGTTTCTTCAATGCATCTGGTTGATTCGCTTTTGGGGTTATGAAGCTACCTGGTATCTACCTGGTTTATGAGGGATTATTCACACACACACATATATATATATACACACATAGAATATATTCATATAGATCACCTATATATATATATATATATACACATACGCACACACACACACATATATATATATATACATCCCCGCACCTATATCAATCCCCCAAATGGTAAGATGATTGCAGCCCAACATATAGGGACACCTACGAACAACCATTGACCAACCAGGACTGCCAGGACTGGGCCAATCGCTTGGCATCCAGCCTGTAGGAGCTCCCAGGGAGGTTGGGGGTTCCCTTGGGCGAACTTTCCAGTGGTCTACGCCTACGCATGCAAAGTATTGATGTCTACAGGTTGCCAGGCAAATGCCCTGAGTCCAACAACTTGAAGAGCCTCAAGAGCCCCCGGTCACATGGCACGGCATAAACCAACATAAACTGTGGATAGATATGCATAGATTATCATGCCCTAAGGAGGTCACAGATCCTGACAGATATCTGAGGTCAGAGGCTGCAGCCGAACGCCATGGCCCCAATCCAGTTGCAGGGCACTGGGTTTTTTCTAACGGTGATGCGCAGCCCAAGGAGATGCGGCATTGGCAGCTGCTGGGTCTGCTCTCCTAGGTCCGCTAGGAGCTGAGTCAGGCGCGGAATCCATGGAAGCGGATGGAAGGGGATGGTGAGGAAGGAGTGGCAATACGGAGTCTGACGATGTTTTGAAAACACGAATCTCAATCCAGCATGTTGGCGTGCTGAGTCTTCGACTCCCTTTTGCTTGACGCGCCAGGGGTGGCCAGAGCTGAAGATGTCGCAGATGAGGAGGCTGCTCCTGAGAACGATTCGGAAGCTTTCAATTTCAGATTGTCCTCGGTGGAAGGAGCAGGGCTTGAACAGTAAGAAGAAAGGGACAGGGTTGTGCCAGCTCCAACGGATGGTTGTGTTATATCTTATGTATATTGTATGTCTCAAGCTTTGGGATTGATCATCATTTTCCCAACTGAAATGGCAATTTTGGGGTATTACACGTTATATCACGGTATATCAGTATATCACGATATAACCCATTGTCATACACACATATCAACTCAATGAAGTTTATCGATATAGTCGCAGTTATCTATTTTAATTTATTGCCAGGGTAGCCAGATGGAAGACTCCCGGATGTTGATTTGTCCGGTGCAGGTGCGCCTGGCTGCCGAGTTGCAGCGGCGAAAAGAACTGCATGGGAGGCGTCAACAGGCCATGGTTCGGGGACAGTCGATGCCCCAAAATGGCTGAGAGTGGGAAAGATGATGAGAAACTACGGGATTTTGGGGTATCCAGTTTTCAGATGAATCCATAGAACTTCTATTTTCCATGTCTTTTTATCTTCAAATTGGTGGAAGGATGTGGAAGGTCACCAGTTTGCTTGCATTCCCCGGCTGGAATCTGCATCCATATCCATTCCTGGCGAGGAATTCATGCGAATGATAGATAGGTAAAGACCATTTATACATACATACATGCATGCATGCATACATACATACATACATACCTACCTACATACATACATACATACACACATACATACACACACACATACACACACACACGCATACATACATACGTACGTACGTACGTACATACATGCATGCATGCATGCATAAATGCAAACAAACATACATGCATACACGCATGCCTCATTACATACATACATACATACATACATACATACATACATTACGTATATACATACACACATACATACATACATACATACATACATACATACATACATACATACATACACACACATACATACATACATACATACATACATACATACATACATACATACATACATACATACACACATATATAATTACATACACACATACACATACATACATACATGCATGCATGCATGCATGCATTAATACATAGATACATAGATACATACATACATACATACATACATACATACATACATACATACATACATACATACACACATACACATACATATATACGTACATACACGTATGCATGCATGCATAAATGCATACATACATACATACATACATACACACATACATACATACATACATGCACACATGCATGCATGCATGCATGCATGCATGCATGCATAGATACATGCACACATGCATGCATAAATACATGCACATACGTACATACATACATACATACATAGATACTTACATACCCACAGACATACATACATACATACATACGTACGTACATACATACATACACAGATAGATACATACATAAACAGATAGATAGATACATACATACATACATAGATACATACATTCGTACGTACGTACCTACATACATACATGCATGCATGCATGAATACATGCATAAATGCATACATAGATAGATAGATAGATAGATAGATACATACATACATACATACATAGATACAGAGATACATAGATACATAGATACATAGATACATAGACATGCATGCATGCATACATACATACACCCATTATATATATATAATGTATATATATATTTATTTATGCACATACATACACACACAGATGAGATAGGCGATAATTCTGATAAGTCGCTAGATGGTGATGGTGAAACAACGTTTTTTTGCCACAGGAGTTGCAGCAGCTTCGCCTTCAGCGGAGCTCTGAAGCAAAGCGCCATGTTGCTGAGGAGAGCCCAGCGGTGAGCCTTGGATGGTCATGACGGTGGAAAGACAAGGAATATATATATATATATGTGTGTGTGTGTGTACCATCCTGTTCATGATGAAAGGAGGGGCTCTCTAGGTGTTTGGGCTCGAGCTGTACAGTTGTCCTGGTTGACCAGGCTGCCAAGATCCAAGGAGGAGCAACGGTGGCAGTGATGCAGCCCGGCTCTCCCCCAGCTTGGAAGTTGATCCGCAGATCTACTACCAGCTGTGCATGCGCCTCACCAACGACATCATTTGCCATGATCCAAGGTCTTTTGATCAGAACCAAGCAGGACGGTTCTTGTTGACATTCAAGCAGTACGCCAAGTTGTCTGGAAAAGGGCCAGCCTCCCAGTTCTGGCGGCTCCCGAGGGATGGGAAACAGACCCGGAGCTAAATGGGTTGAATGTTTGTCCCAGGCCTGAAAGGAATAACAAGGGACGCGCGGTGCATCCTCTGACGCACAGAGGCTCATCTTTGCAGGGAAGCAGCTGGATGATGATCGTCCCCTTCAAGACTACAACATTGTGGAAGGAAGTGCCATTCACTTAGTGCTGAGGTGTGGTGGCTGCTAGAACGTTGGCTGCCTTGCAGATTTGGAGTCGGTATAGGCGCAGACTATTCCTATCAATTAAGTTTTCTAGATGTCGAGCCCCTGAAAGCTAGTGGCTTGACAATCAAACTGCATCACCGCATCGCCGCACCGCAGCTCCCAGCTAGTGACAAAAAATCGGGCCAATCTGCTTTGAAAGAACATTGCCATCATGTTTTGAAGATTAGCACTGGTACCGTGCCTCGTTTCGGCAGATGCACGCAAGACGCAGGAGGAGGCAGTCGAAGAGCAGCTGCTGGAAAATCGGCAGCTCCGCGAAGCCCTGCAGGACACTGAAGCGCTGAACCACAAACTCCTCAGATCTTAGGACTTGGCAAATCTTTGATAAATTATGATAAATTATTATATATATATATATAAGAGATACACACACACATACACACACACACATATATATATGGTAACCCCCCCCTGAGATCTACCTCAGAGCATTTTGATATATTGTCTCTGCATGTATATATATATAATATATTTATGTGCATATATGTATAAGAGTCAGTTATTTTTTAAAGATGTCTTGTGGGTAGTAGCTGTGCACACTATCAAAACAAGTTGGAAACAAAAAAACAATATTTGACGACTCTTTGGGAGAGAATCCATGGTGAAACCCAAAAAACAAAAAACCTCGAGAAAACCAACAAAAAACAATATTTGGAGACTCTTTGGGAAAGCTCTATTGACAAAATCAAAAAAACCTCGAGAAAACCAAAAAAACAAAAAAACAAAACTTTTCAGAGAATGTTTGGTCTGAGGCTCATGTTTGTTTTTTTTTGGTTTTGCCTAGTTTTTTTTGTTTTTTTTTGGTCTTGACCTTGAAAAAACAAAAAAAACTCAAGGTTTTTTTTTGTTTTTTGGATAAAATGATGGTTAAAGAAGTGTGAAAAAACAAAAAACTCAAGGTTTTTTTTTGTTTTTGGGTGTTTGTGGCTTTAGTTTCTTTTTGGCTGCGCAATGAAAAACCAAAAAAAACCCTTGTTTTTTGTTTTTTCACACTTCTTTAACCATCATTTTATCCAAAAAACCAAAAAAACCTTGAGTTTTTTTTAGTTTTTTCAAGGTCAAGACCAAAAAAAACCAAAAAAACCTAGGCAAAACCAAAAAAAACCAAACATGAGCCTCAGACCAAACATTCTCTGAAAAGTTTAGGTTTTTTGTTTTTTTGGTTTTCTCGAGGTTTTGGTTATTTTGTATTTCCTAAGATTCAACCCAAATCAAGAAAACTCTAAGTATAAAGTAAGACAGCTGAGGAGCTAGCTATGAAATATCCAGAGAGCAAATAGAGGGTATTATAGGGTCTATGTGATTGTTCCCTTTCTGGCTTTCATTCAATGGAAAATTGTTAGCTTCATTAAACTAATTACATGAATTAAATATATTTTCCATTTAATTCATTTAATTAGTTTAATGAATTAAATGAATTAACATTCAATTAATTAAAATAATTTAATGAATTTAATGAATTAAATAGATTTTCCATTTAATTCATTTAATTAGTTTAATGAATTAAATGAATTAGATAGATTTTCCATTTAATTCATTTAATTCATTTAATTCCTGGTGCCCCCAGATTCCAGAAACAGTTTTCCATCTAATTTATTTAATTCATTTAATTCATTTAATTCATTAAACTAATTAAATGAATTAAATTAATTAAATAGATGTTCCATTTAATTCATTTAATTCATTAAATTAATAATGAATTTCATGAATTAAATAGATTCTCCATTTAATTCATTTAATTCATTCAATTCCTGGGGCCCTCAGATTCCAGCAACAGTTTTCCATTTAATTCATTTAATTCATTTAATTCATTTAATTCATTAAACTAATTAAATTAATTCAATGAACTAAATGAATTAAATAGATTTTCCATTTAATTCATTTAATTCATTAAATTAATTCAATGAAATAAATGATTGTAATGAATTAAATAGAATTTCCATTTAAATTCATTGAGTTTGACCATGTACGTCTCCAGAAGAGCATCAAAAGTAGATCTTAGGGGGGGGCTAGCATATATATATATTGCATATCAGGATAACTTATGTAAGTGAATCCGAAGCATCTATGCAATCTATCGCGCCCTTTTTTGTTTTGAAGAACGAACATCACCACGTGCCCATCACTTTTGGGGAGTAGACGAACCGCTGCATACTGCGCTCTCCCAGAGGCCCAGCTGGTTCGTCAGGCGCCAGTGATCCCTGGGATCTTCGCCGTCAAGAGCGTGATCACCGTGCTATCATGAAAACGCAGAAAGAGAGCGCTAATTATACATAAATATCATAAAGTATCATAAAGTGCAGTGGTGGTTTATTTCAGAAATCACATACAAGTCACATCCAAATCACATATCATCACATACCATCAAATATTGTACACTATACTATTGCCATTCCATGATGCGCAGCTGTATGGCATTGCCCCCTCCAGTGTGCAGCCCATGGTATGCCACCTCAACTCTTCAGCTGTCAGGCAGAAGAGGATTCTGAGATGCGGAAAGAAGAGGCCACGTGCCAGCGTTGGCTGATGGGAAGGTCAACAGGTGCCTAGGACTTGATTGAGACAATTGGGTTTTCTTCCAAGTTTTTCGGACAGGAAGACTTTTGGACGCCTGTCACTTTCCATGCTCTGCAGCCACCAGGCCTCAGCGATGGGGCGGGTGGAAGCTTTGCGTCACATGATTGCAGAGCAGGCGCCTGGGCACCGGCAGTGTGATCCTGATCCAAATACTTTGGGATTGAAGCATGGGTATGGGCCCAAAATTCTTGGCCCTTTAAATGGTCCGGTTGAATCAAATACAAACAACGACGATGTTTGGGGGGTGCCGGCGTGCCCAGATCGCTATCCAAATTGACATGTTCAGCAGACACTTTGCGAGGAGTCGGCGCTCAAAGCAGCTGCCACACAACGACTTTCCTCTGAAGAAATGCTCCAGGATGAACATCGTAAGGCTTGGGAGCCTGGAAATCCTAGGGGCCTCAGCTGAAACCTCACTGTAAAATACTGTAAAAGGTTTTCTGTAAGCACTACATATGTCATCATATGTCACTACCTAGTGCTTTGAAAGGGAGGTCAGCTTAAAGATGGATCAACATGGCATGTTTCGACGGGTGTGATGAACCCATGTATACATTCGAACACGCGCAGACACAGTGATAGATAGCTGGATTTTGGATTAGCTTACATAGCGTGGCTCAAATCAGATGAGATTAGCACTACGCACCGTGCATTAACATAGATAATTTCACACTTGAACCCATTTTGTATATGACATGTATACATATGCCCGTAAATATGAGACATGAACTTAGTTCATGCTGCACGTTTCGTTAGACCTCTTGAAGCTCTGCCAAGGCCACAGAGTTGGAAGCGAAACTGGAACGTCAAGAAGTGCGACTGAGGCGTTTGCAGCAAGAGGACCAGGAGCGCAAGGAGCGAGAGGCGACACGCCACACGCCAGTAGCATGAGTCTGAAAATGTCTGAAATAACCAGACAATCCAGGGAGAATGAAATGTCCACTTTGAGCAAACACTGGCCGTGACAGCTTGAAGAGAACGACTTAACGTGGGTTCGCAGAGTTGGCAGACTCGTTCTGAACAATCTTTGGTGTCCTTGGGAGTGTTCCCTTGAGATGTAATTATTAATATATAAGCTAAGGGCTGGCAAAAAAAGGGATTCTCCCCTTCATGACAGGTCAGGCCAGGAAATTCTCCCCACGAAGGCGCGTCACCTATGGGGACGAGATTCATTGCCCTGCCTTGCGCCAGGCACGGCGTGCGATGCTCGAAGGTGGGACCGCGGAATCAGTTGAGATGTGGCAATGGTCGATGATGCTAAATTTCAAAAAAATCAAAAGAGACAATTTCCAAAATGTCCCTTGACTGTGCAAGATGGAAGCCACGAAGGTTCAAACGGGGGACAAGCCGCTGTGGGTTTGAAGTAGCAGTCAATTGAAAACAAACTTTGAACTAACTTCCGCCTGATACTGCTGTCCTTGCCATGCTCCGCTATGAAAACCTCGTGGCAAGCCGCTTTGCAGATTTTGTGTGGCATAGTCAACGAATCTGCCCAGAGCGGCCTGAATCTCACACAGTTGCAGTTTCAGCAACTGGTTATGGACTTCAATTCTGCGATTGCTTCATGCAGCGCGGCTGTGCTGGTCCAAAGAGCGGAACAGATCTTTTCTGGCATGCAGGAGGTGCAGATCAAACCTTCCTTGGTCACCTACAACACAGTCGTCAGCGTGTACCAAAAAAGTTCCTTGTCTGACAAAGCGCTTGGCATGCTACAAGAGATGGAAGCGGCTCAAGTTGTGGCGGACTTGATTTCGTACAGCTCCGCAATAAGCGCCTGTGAAAAGGGCCGCATGGTCAACAAGGCGTTTCAAATGTTCGACCAGATGCGAGTGAAACGCATCACTCCTAATTTGATTTCATACAGTGCCTTGATCAGCGCATGTGAGAAGTGCAGCTGTGCCACCGATGCAGGCGAAGCTCTTTCGCAGTTGATCGTGGATCGGCTGCAGCCGGATGTAATCAGTTTCAATGCAGCCATTCGGGCTTTCGCAAAAGTTGGTGATGTGACCAGTGCAAAGGATCTTTTTTGGAAGATGAAGCAGCACAATGTGCAGCCAAACGTGGTGTCTTTGAACTCACTGTTGAGTGCTTATGACACACCAGGCAAAGACATACATGACATAGGCTCTGAAACCTTGCGTTTGATGGAGGAGACGGCCGCTCAAAGAATCCGAGCCAACGTGGTAACTTTTAGCACGCTCATCAATGCATACGAGAAGCATTCGCTGTGGGAACTCGCCTTGACTGACCTCGCTCAAATGCATGCAGCGAACCTTACTCCCAATCAGGTTGCCTACACTGCAGCGCTGGGTGCATGTAGGAGATCTAGCAATCCCTTTTTGGCACCTGAACTCTACAACAGTATGAAGCGAGATTCGGTGAAGATGGATGTGGTTGCGTACAACGCCCTCATTGCCGTTTGCGATAGCAACCCGACCAGCAGGAGATACCTGTGGAGGTTTGGCTTCGGGATATTGCAGGACATGCGGACCAGTGTCATTCAACCAGACATTTTTTCATTCAACAGCTTATTGAAGGTTTGTCGAAGTGTTGGTGCGTGTGCGTCAGCGCAAATGTTTTACAAGCAGCTACGAGAGCAGAAACTCCAAGCTGATGCTATTACGCTCGATGCCCTCATTGAAACGCTGGAAATGGTTCCAGCACCAGCAGATTTACAGCTTTTGCATTGCATGTGCCAGACTGGGTATATATACTTGGCTTCACTGGCTTCTATCAAAGCTTGATACAAAAATCAGATGAGTGACATTTGCAAAACAGAGAGCATAGCAGTAGCATCAGGAACTGTTGCGCTGGTTCTTTTCATGCTTTCTAATTATCTAGTTGCCCTCTCGTCTGTGGAGGAAGAATCAAACACAAAGACATCATACTGCATACTGTTTGGACTCTTGCTCTCAGATGAAGACAGTTCTTACCTAAAACATTCCAAAGAGGCACGTTTTGACTTGCTAATTTGACCATTGGACACCAGAGATGTCACCATTGTAGGGGCGCTGAGTGACCTAAAGGGTGCACTCGATGAACTGGGCTTCGCCGGTGCAGGTTTGGTTGGGTCAGAGGGTATTGGGCACGTTATTGCCGGTCTTGGTTGATTATATTGTATTACTGTAATTACTCTTTAGCGGCTAGAATGGCAGCATGGCATATATAAAATTAATCTCTCTCTGTTTGCGCACAGGCATTCACGCAATACACACATACATACGATGTATGTGTATATAGTATATGTATACACGCTATCCCTCATGCGTCAGACCCGGGTTCAGCGCCCGGGTGCAACACTAGGCGGACAGGCGGGCCACTACCCCACTCCTGCAGTTAAGGGGATGAGCTAGGGTGTGGTCCGTAAAACACTCACTATATATGTATACACAACTACGTGCGTGCATACTTACCTCTATACGAAGAACTCTATGTGTTCACACGCGCACATCTAGATTTTTCTACATGATGTATCTTCGTGTGTGACACATCGCAACGAATTGTAATGGTTTTTATGACGACATGCCTATTGCCCACTTTCCATTGCCTGTCAGCTTTTTCAACAGCAACCTTGGTTGCCAGGTGATATGGAGGAGCATGGCAAGAGGCCTCCAGGCACCAACTTGCTCCTGCTCCCTGGCCCAACTATGTCAAATCTGTTGGCCACTGGCTGTTGCAGAGCTGTAGTAATTTACAGTAAGGGATGGTAAAGGGGAGAACTTAAACATATTCTCCACGCAAAATCGTTGGGCGGTCGTTCTTTCCATTTATTACCTGCTTAAAGGTGTCCCAGATCAGTTGAATAAGAAACCGTATGAAACCGTTCACTGTGATACAGGGTGACATCATGTGACATCCCTGAAGTTGGAACCTGAGGCAATCCTCGTTGCTGGATGCCGCGGCCCAATCCCTCCGAGCTGAGCTGGCGAGGGCCAAGAATGAGGTGGGAAGATGTGTGAAGATCATAGCAGATGCTGGTGCTGGTGGCCCATCTTTCGGTTAGTGGTTGCGGTGGATCCCCCTTTTTAAACCTGGACCCTTTTCCTCTTGTTTTGGCATGACATGGTGGAATAGATTAATACATATTGTTGCAATGTGTGTTTTTTCCTCAACATGGATGTTCATTTTTCCACATTTTTTTTTCACTTGCGCTCAGTGACCAGGGCCGTGACGTGGCATCATCCGCCTCTGCAGTGAGTTTGATCCAAGACTTGCGTGAAAGAGTGAGGCTGGAGCCGGGGTGGGTCTACCGGGGTGGGTCTAGGTGAAGCTCAAAGGGATCAACGTTGAAACCACTGAGATCCTCAGATTGATAGTCATTGGAGTCATTGGAGTCATTGGCTTCCTTCAGATCAGGCGGCATGGGTAGGCTCTTGTTGGCCTGGAGTCCACCTGGGGGAGACGGTCGGCATCGTGCTAGGCAATCAAACCTCGAGCAAACAAAAACTCGGCCGCTTGCCGTAGGCTGCACTTCAGAGGGAAACATCATGAAACATCTTACTGTCAGAAGCAAGAAACATGCTAGTCTCCCATTGGCCAGTGGGCCTCGCCTTGGATACTTCTGTATCTGCAGGTAGGCAAACGGTAGACTTTGAGACTACATACTAGACATGCACTTGCGGCTACATGCACGAACTTACTCCACTGTCATTTGCTGAGTCATGTAAGTGCCAAGTCTTGAATCCGTGGATGAGTTTGGGCTATGCTTCTTTGATGTGTGGGTGAGTGGTTGTTGGCTCACACCTAGCTGCAGCTGTTGCTGCAACAACATCATGGCCAGAATTTACTTCATGGCAACTTACAGATGCGCCTTCCCAGTCGTACTTTCCCAGGATAAAGTGTACAAACCCACTGGTTTGCATGGCGGTACTGGAAACGGTAAATTCAGAGACATGGCCCATGGTTGCCCCATGAATAGTGGGTGGTTTGGACATGGTGCGCGGTGCCCCCTTCTGTCGGTGCCATGAAGTATGCCAAGGCCACGGCCTCAGGCCTTTTGAAGGTGTCTCTCAGAATCTCTCAGATGAGACTAAGATCATCTGAGATCATGTTGTTTGCCCGGCTCATGCAAGCAGATCGAGCCAGGTCCGTTCGATAGTGACCAGGCCATGGAGTGTGCCATTCTTGATTCCCTTGAACAAGTGATTGTGCTCGATGTCCTTATCTTGCACGCTGCACACAGAGAAACACCAGAGTATCGGGAGAGATGCCAGACTTGCAAAAGTACAATGTCCAATAGTGCGGGATGCCGGGATGCCTAAAATCCTCCAAGTTGGTGAATTTCAGTGGGGTTTGGAAACACCCAAACATGGAACCAAAACGGAACCAACATCCGTGAGGGATGGGCTTCACATGGGCCATCAGCCGGTGGATCCGGCGAAATGGGTATCCTTGTCACTCCAAGAGGCTTCAAAGTTGGACAACATAGAAAATCTTCAACAAGCTTAAGCAGACTATATCAGACTATATCAGACTCTCAACTTGCCACGATTTTTGCGCCTTGAACTGGACTCTATCAGGTTAGTTCCATGTTGATTCAGTTTTGCAATTTGAAATTGAAGGCTTCGTCCAGTTTCGACTTTGCTCCCCTCGTTTTTCGGAAGACTTCATTCATACTGGTCTTGTCAGGAAAAAGGACTTCAAGATCGGATCCCTGGCACATTTCTGTCGCACATTGTGGCTTCCATGCCCATGCAAAGTACCCTGTCAAGTTCAAAATTCACCAGTTGGGTTGGTTTAGTTTAATGGGAATTAAGTGTAGCATGCTATTTGATGAATTGTTGTGATAGTTCAGCCCAAGCTAAAACAAGTATCTTTGTCCCTGACCAACAATTTCTCAGGAGTGAATGTGGAGTGCAACAACCATATGTCAGCGTATCATTGACAAGTTTTGACAAGTAATGAGCTAGACCCAACGATATGTGGCAGTGACATGGCAGTCGACATGGGTGTTTCGGTGTTTCGAATTGTTGGGCAATGCGGCACGTGACGCGAAGATGAAACCATTTGATTGAGGCCGTTGTCCAAGTGCCGTTGCTGTTCGCTGTCGAAAATGCATGGCGTTGGGGCTGCAGTGTACCAGATTACCAGACCACAAGAGACCATCCACATGTGCGAATGGATCAGGAGAGTGCGGAGAGTGTGCAAATGCTTGCTAAAAGTAAATTGATGGCTTGAGTATCATATGATATCATATGAGTATCATGGGAAATCTTTTGATAATGTGCATTTGAGTGGAGTTTGAATGTGGTTTTTGGATGATTTTGGATGCGTGTGGAGGTTGATACCAGCATGCTGCAGCATGGGACTGACCTGCCCTGACGTTGTCTACAAGGAGACGTTGCAAACCTTGATCGGCGATGTGTCGTGCATCGTGAAACTTTCGGTGGTGCCCATAAAACGACACGTAGAACGACACCTAGAACGACACATTGCGATCATCGATCTATATCGATCTCACAAACACCATCAAACACATAAAGCTTGAAGAATCATCCTATGCGGTGCATGCAGACTTCTACATAGTTTCTTCATCCTTGCTTCAAGCTTTGATCAACGTGATGGTTGAACAAACTCAGCATAGGGGATTGCAGCACATTTTGGCTTCAGCGTTGCAAGTGGATAGCACATTTGAAAAATTTAAAGCTCGGAACAGAACTGGCCGTCTTGCGAGGGTTCCCTAGCTGCACTGGATGGAGGGTGCACCAGGATGCGCCAGGATGCGTCAGGATGCACCAGCTACCTTGTGATTCAACGTCGAACACAGATTCATGGTTTCAGCATGTTTCAATATGTTTCAGCTAGTTTGCTTGCAAGAGAATTGAGTAAAAGAAAGTAAAAGACAGGCATTTGAATTCTTTGATATACTGATATACTTTGAATGTGTGACGATTTGGGATGGCTGAGATCCGTGGAGCATATTAGATGTCATATGATGTCATATCCTGAGTGGCTGGGAAGTTGAGAATGTTGAGAATGTTGAGACCTGAGTTATCCTGAGGTAATGGCTCCAAGCACCAGCCCTACTCATTACAACAGAGCGCGCAAGGCTCACATATGCTCACATGCAATGACTTGGAAATGACTCGTAAGCGTGACCATGAGATCTGCAGAGCTTCAAAGTGTCGAAAATTGGCTGAGTACTGGGCCTTTGCTGTTCAAGAAGCCTCAAAAGACCAAAGAAAAATCATCAAAAATCGATTCGTCGATCTCGAGAAATTTGTCGAAGGAGGACTTCGTGCATTTGGACTGTGCCAGGCACACAGCTTCATGGAGAAGGAGCGCATGAAGGCTGACTGCAAGGACAGACAGAGTCTGACAGAGATTCATAGAGAGATTTTTGTTTCACCACTCAGTTCCGATCAGTTCTGTCTTGTGTTGATCTCAACCAGCTGCGTGTTTTTCTTGCGTATTATGCCGCTATGCAATTCTTCGGCAGTGATGCAGCAGTATAGCAGTATCCAGCTCCTTGCAGGAATACCTGCCAGACGTTTTGCTTTCTGGCGGTAAAGCCGTGAGACAGGAGGCAGTTTGCCTCATGCAGACTCCTGCAAACTTGATTAGAACATAGTCAGACTTTACCCGAAGAGTTAGACCCTGCATGACCGATATGACAGCACGTGTCGAAGTTGTGAAGCTCTTTGTCAAGTTCCTATGCCCTGCATCTCATATCACCTATGAGAAGGGCATCGCAGTTGGGAAGGCTGTAGCAGCTTCTCCAAAAGATGCAGAGGCAAGCGGTCATTCGCTCCCAACATTTGACGCAAACATGTGTCTGTGTAAGAAAATTGCCTCACTCACTTGCCAAGTTGCCCATGTTCCGTGTCAGTGGCACGGGTGAACATGTTGCATGAAGAGACAAAGTATTGAGAAGTTGATTCAGAGATCCGCCGTCAGTTTGAGGAAAAGACAAATCCCAGCACTTCACCACTCGTTCTCGCTTTGAATCGGCTTTGAAGCATTTCAAAACCAGAGGGCCAATGGGCCAATGGCTGTTGTGTTTCAATGTGGTTCAATTGCTTGATCATGCTGCAGCCTGGGTGGCATGTGTCGAGCAAATTCACCATTTTTTCAAACAACAAATCTTGTTATTGGCTTCATTGTTTTCATTCTGTTGCAGATGACTTCACATGAAACTTCTGCCCCCATCAAACATATGTGGATTCTTTTCTTCTTTCTTACGTTCTTTCTTTTCATCCAATCCTTGATCATTCCTTGATCATCCTTAATCCATCATGTCTCATGAATCAGAATAAACATTTTTTGCGACAAATTATGGGACATGTTGAGACATGTTGAGACATGTTGAATGCGGTCGCCCTGAGGCCATCAAGAGATTGTTCCCAAACACCTCGGTCCAGAGCTCATGGAGCTCATGCACTGCACAATTTTCGAACAATCACAAACTTGTAGCACAATTTGTAGATTTCGGATATTTTCGGATCGTGTTCTTCAAATCTGCCAACTTTCACATTTCAACGTTTGTTTGATGTGTCAGACCTGAGACATCATGAGACACTGATAGACACTGTTTCCAATTCTTTGAATCACTGCATTTGAAAGCAGCATGCACAAGAGAGAAACATGTAGGGCGTGGCATCGCTTTCAATCGGAATACTGGCCCAACTGTCCCAACTGTGCCCTACGAATCCAAGTATTCCATGGTATTCCTACACGTTGCCCATTTGAGGGCATCCCACTTGTGGAACTTGAAGCTGGAGATGCACCTTCCCCAAAGGCTGGTAGATGCTGGTAGATGCTGGTAGATGCTGGTAGATTCAATGAAAGCAAGGGGTTTTGCTGATTCGCAAAGCATCCGATGTGCAGATGTTGATGTCCATCGTCCATCATGTCCATCCTCCCATTGTGTGCAGGATCCCTTGAAGGTTGGTGTGGTCCTGTCTGGTGGGCAGGCACTTTGTGTGTTCCCTTGACAGCCAATGAAGTCAGAGACACTTTGCACTGTCAGAATTTGTCAGGCACCTGGAGGCCACAACGTCATCGCCGGCATTTACGATGGCATCAAAGCATGGAATAAGGACATCCGGAGACTCTCCATCCGGAGACCCATTCCGTCTCCCTCACATTCACCTGCAGTATGCATACGATTGACACGTTTTTTTTTGGGCTTACTGTAAATTTAAGAATAAAATGTGTGGCTCTTTTTTTGAGCTTTGATCAAATATACACAAACTATATCACTTGATATCACTACTTATTTCGAGGATTTGTTTAGTGTTTCACCATCAGTTGCAGATCCCATATTGATCTGGATGCAGAAATGGCCAGATATTTGCCATGCTCCTGTGAGGACTCCAGCATGTATGGATTCCTGGATGGACCTCACGGAGTGTTCTCTGGCAACTTCGTGGTGATTACCGATGCGATCATGGATGGATTCCGCAATACTGGTGCTCCCCCTGGTGATGAGTATCATTTGCTTACTTATTACTTTTACTCTTGAAGCATCAGAAATGATCTCTTTAGATGGCTGGTTCCTGATTTCTACATTTTGACAATACCATTGCTTTCTGAACAACTTGAAAGCAGAAATGCTCTGTTTCGCGGATTTTGATGTTCCGCCTAGTCAATGGCAGAAAGCAACAGGTGGCTTCGACATGCTGGGCAGCGGACGCCACAAGATCGAGACGCAGGAAGGGTCGACAGATTTGGTTGCAGCCAAGCCTGTTCAGAGTCTTATATACATATAGAGTCTCCCAGAGAACAATTTTTTAAAGCTGTCCTTCGGGTACTGGAAGAAAGATGGAAAGAGTTCAAGAACGATCCATTCAAAGACTGAAGCAGGAACAGTTCGAGGACTCAATGCTGGTCAGGCTCCCAGTCAGACCAGAACTGTTTTGCTCAACACTGGAGGTGTAGGCAATGGATGCCAATCAAGGAAATAGGACGGAGAGATTGCAAAATCTGTCGCGCAGCAGACTTTTGCTTTGTCTACTTGTCTAGCTTCATTGGGCTAGACATTTTTGCATGACTTCAAAGTTTACCAGACATTGCTAGACATTGTGATACTGCGAGAATTAAACATATGTGTGTTTGATGGATTTTGCGATTGCTCTTCTCAGTATGTCAAGATCAGCCGCACCTGCATTTTCGTGCCATCCTGTGCCCCTGTAATTTAAGGTGTGCAATGCCATTGGGCTAGATGGCTTGGTCATTATTGGAGGAGATGCACCTTAGCGCGATTTCAATCGATTTCAGCTAAACATAGCCAATGATGTTCATTGAGATTCGGGGCAGAGCGCAAGGCATCTCACTTTCGGAGTGCAGACATGAGCTCACATCACTAACAGATGTCTAAAAAGAATAAACTTAGAATACCTTTGATGCATTCATCCTTTTGCAGTCCAGAGGGCATGGAGCAGCACTTGTCCCAAGCTGCTTTGTCCACCGCTCACTCCTTTGAAGTTGTAGCAGCTCACAACCAAGGACTCAAACACCAATGGTGCAGTCTTGGCTGAGTACTTCAAGGCGTTGAGATTTGCTGATCTCTGAAATCCTACGAGTTCCTGCAATGTTTGTGCATCACGACTTCGCATGCAGTATGATTGCAAGGAGAATGACTGCAAGACGAAAGTCATTGGCACTCCGAAGACCATCGACGGAGACTTGAAGTGCCTCTTGCACTTCTCAAATCATTTGCGGACAAAACGGATCTTTGGATTTGGCCATACCGTTTTGTATGATAGTAATTGATAGTATGGTTCATCCAGCCTATATGATTAGGGTTGGCCTCTAGCAATCTTGTACGTTTCTTGGCAATAATCTGTCCATTCATAGCATAGCAAACACAATGTGAAGGCTTAAAGTTTGAAACATGTAGATACACCAGACTCATTGCATACACATTGCATACTCATTACACACTGATTACTGATTGCATACTCATTACACACTTACTATATACTCATTACATACTCATTGCATACTCATTAAGTCATTACACACTGGTTTCTGATTGCATACTCGTTACACACTTATTACATACTCATTACATACTCATCGCATACTAAATGCATACTCATTACATACTGATTACTGATTGCATACTCATTGCACACTTATTACATACTCATTACATACTCATTGCATACTCATTGCATACTCATTACACACTGATTGCTGATTGCATACTCATTACACACTTATTACATACTCATTACATATTCATTGCATACTCATTGCATACTCATTACATACTGATTAATGATTGCATACTCATTGTATACACACTTATTATATGCTCATTACATACTCATTGCATACTCATTGCGTACTCATTACATACTGATTACTGATTGCATACTCATTACACACTTATTACATACTCATTACATACTCATTGCATACTCATTGCATACTCCTTACATACTGATTAATGATTGCATACTCATTGCACACTTATTACATACTCATTACATACTCATTGCATACTCATTGCATACTCATTACATACTGATTACTGATTGCATACTCATTACACACTTATTACATACTCATTACATACTCATTGCGCACTCATTGCGTACTCATTACATACTCATTGCGTACTCATTACATACTGATTGCATACTTACTCATTGCACACTCATTACATACTGTACACTCATTGCATACTCATTACATACTAATTCCATACTGCTTCCTGTTTGCATACTCATCTCACATTCATTTCATACTCATTACATACTTTTTTGCGTACTCATGAAATATGCATTACATACTCATTGCATACTCATTACATGCTCATTAAATTCTCATTGCATACTCTTTGCATACTCATTGCGCACACATTACATTCTCATTGCATACTCATTGCATACTCATTACATACTCATTGCATACTCATTGAATACTTATTTCATTTCATTGCACGCTAAGTGCATATTTATTTTTGCATACTCATTGCATGCTCATTGCATACTTATTGCATACTCTTTGCATACTCATTACATTCTCATTACACACTTATTATATCTGCATTGTATACTCATTGCATGCTCATTGCAGCATTGCATACTCATTGCATGATCATTACATACTCATTACATACTCATTGCATTCATATTGCATACTCATTACATACTCATTGCAAACTCATTACATACTCATTGCATACTCATTACATACAAGTTGCATACTTATTGCATACTCTTTGCATACTCATTGCGTACTCATTACATACTCATTACATACTCTTTGCATACTCAGTACATACTCATTACATACTCATTGCATACTTATTGCATACTGCTTGCATACTCATTGCGTACTCATTACATACTCACTACATACTCATTGTATACTCATTGCAAACTCATTACATACTCATTGCATACTCATCACATACTGATTCCTGATTGCATGCTCATTACATTCTCATTGCATACTGACTGCAAACTCAATACATACTTATTGCCCTCATTACATACTCATTACATACTCATTACATACTCCTTACATACTGATTGCGTACTCATTACAAACTCAATACTCATTGCATACTCATTACATTCTCATTACATACTTATTACATACTCATTACAAACTCTTTGCATACTCATTACATACTCCTAACATACTCAATACACACTCAGTGCATACTCATTACATACTCATTACATACTCAATACACACTCAGTGCATACTGTTACATACTTATTACATACTCAATACACACTCAGTGCATACTGTTACATACTCATTACACACTCACCATCATGACATACTCATTACATACTCATTACATACTCATTACATACTCCTCATTACATACTCATCACATACTCATTGCATTTTCATTACATACTCATTACATTTTCATTACCTTCTCATAACATACCCATTACATTCTCATCACATACTCATTACATACTCATTACAAACTCATTACATGCTCATTGCATACTAATTACATTCTCATTACATACTTATTACATACTCATTACATACTCATTATGTACTGATTACTGATTGCATACTTTTTACACTCTTATTGCGTACTCATTACATACTCATCACATACGCATTAGATACTCATTACATATTCAATGCGTACTCATTGCATAATATTGCATACTCATCACATATAAACTCATTACCTTCTCATTACATTCTGATTGCATACCCATTACATACTCATTACATACTCATTACATACTCATTGCATACTCATTACATACTCATTACATACTCATTGCATACTCATTACATACATTGCATACTCATCGCTTATTCATTGCATACGCAATGCATACTCATTGCATACTCATTACATATTCATCGCATACTCATTGCATACTCCTTGCATACTCATTACATACTCATTGCTTACTTATTGCACACTCATGACATACTAATTGCATACTCATAGCATACTCATTACATACTCATTGCATAGTCATTACCTACTTTTTGCATACTTATTGCAACTTCATTACATACTCATTGCATACACATTGCATACTCATTACATACTCATGACATACTCATTGCATACTTACCGCATACTGCTTGCATACTCATTGCGTACAATTTACATACTCATTACATACTCTTAGCATACTCATTACACTCATTGCATACTTATTGCATACCCGTTGCATACACATTGCATACTTATTGCATACTCCTTGCAAACTCATTGGGTACTCATTGCATACTCATTATATACTCATTGCATACTCATTGCATACTCACTACATACTCATTTCATTGCATACTTATTGCATACTCCTTGCATACTCATTGCGTACTCATTACATACTCATTGGTACTCATTGCATACACATTACATACTCATTACATACTCATTGCATACTTACTGCATACTGCTTGCCAACTCACTGCGTACTCATTACATACTCATTACATACTCTTAGCATACTCATTGCATACTTATTGCATACTCCTTGCATACTCATTGCGTACTCATCACATACTCATTACATACTGTTTGCATACTCATTACAAATTCATTGCGTACTGATTACATCTACTCATTACATACTCTTAGCATACTCCTTGCATTCTCATTGCATACTCATCGCATACTTATTGCATACTCCTTGCGTACTCATTGCGTACTCATTGCATACTTATTGCATGCTCATTATATACTCATTGCGTACTCATTACATACTCTTAGCATACTCCGTACATTCTCATTGCATACTCATCGCATACTTATTGCATACTCCTTGCATACTGCTTGCATACTCATTGCGTACTCACTACATACTCATTGCATACCCATTGCATACTTATTGCATGCTCATCACGAAAGCTAGCGCCAGCTAGCTGGAGTCTTCTTGCTTTAGCAAGTATTCCGGGGGCTGCTCAAGGACATCACGTGATTTTTCACGCGAAAGGGGGGACCCCCCCCACCACCCAACCACCCCCACACCACCACCACCATCATCATCATCATCATCATCATCATCATTATCGTCATCATCGTCCTCGTCATCGTCATCGTCACGTCATCGTCATCATCATCGTCATCGTCATCAATCATCATCATCACCATCATTCATCATTCATCATTCATATTCATCATTATCATTCATCCTTCATCATTCATCATTCATCATTCATCATTCATCATCATCATCATCATCATCATTCATCATCATCATCATCATCAACATCATCATCATCATCATCATCGTTATTCAATTACATTTTATCATTATTGGCAATTATTGGCATTATCACGAAAGCTAGCGCCAGCTAGCTGGAGTCTTCTTGCTTTAGCAAGTATTCCGGGGGCTGCTCAAGGACATCACGTGATTTTTCACGCGAAAGGGGGGACCCCTGCCCCCTCCCCCATATATATCATTGTTATATATCATATATCATATATCATTGTTGCATCCTCGTTGGGACGAACAATGCCGCGACACGATGATGACAGTCCCTCCGCAACTCACCTCTTCCCTTCCTTCTTTCTCCTACCCCGCTAGCTTTCGTCATCCACCCCCGGCCTCAAGTTACATACTCATTGCGTACTCATCACATACTCATTGCGTACTCATTACATACTCATTGCATACTCTTAGCATACTCCTTACATTCTCATTGCATACTTATTGCATACTCCTTCTATACTCCTTGCAAACTCATTGCGTACTCATTACATACTCATTGCATACTCATTGCATACTTATTGCATGCTCATTACATACTCATTGCGTACTCATTACATACTCATTGCGTACTCATGACATACTCATTACATACTCATTGCACACTTATTGCATATTGCTTGCATACTCATTGCGTACTCATTACGTACTCATTACATACTCTTAGCACACTCCTTACATTCTCATTGCATACTCATCGCATACTTATTGCATACTTCTTGTATACTCATTGCGTACTCATTACATACTCATTACATACTCTTTGCATACTCCTTACATTCTCATTGCATACTTATTGCATACTCCTTGCATACTCCTTGCAAACTCATTGCGTACTCATTACATACTCATTGCATACTCATTGCATACTTATTGCATGCTCATTACATACTCATTGCGTACTCATTACAACTCATTACATAGTCATTGCGTACTCATTATAATATACTCATTACATACTCCTTACATTCTCATTGCGTACTTATTGCATACACATCGCATAGCAGAATCTGTTGATTTGTGTGTTTCCATTTTTTTCCAGGTGTCCGCCGCACGTGCCTGTGTCTTTTGGCTTCGACACAGCCTGCAAGACATTTGCCACTTTGGTAGGCGCGCCGAGTCGGGCGTAAGTCATTCCTATAGACATTGCAGCTGCACACATAGGTTTGATAGTTTTGCATTAGTACATGGGCCAACTGGAATGCTATGGGGCCAAAAGTTTCCGTTTCTTACCCAGCGAAGAACATTCAGGAAACGTGGCAGTTGATGCATTGAGTGCCCAGAAGTGCGCCAAGATATGCTGAGAAAGAACTACTTATGGCAGGAGCACCTTGTTTCTTTTCTGGATTTGGACCTTCATTTCATGTGTTCCATGCTAGAAAGATGTGTACTTGCACAAACATCATGAATTAGGCATTAAGTCGCTTGTGATAGAAAGTCCCGGTGTTCTTGTCTTCCTGGGTCATGTCTACCGTTTGTCCAGCACCCAACTTTCAAATGGCCAGCATGATATGTGATCGTGTTGTATACTGTAACGTGATTCTACTTTACATATCTTTGAGGCAGATGTTTGCATGTATGCGATCGCAAGTGTTTCCTCCACAATGACATTGCTTGAGATGCTGCTAATTCGCAACCTGGACTTAGTTCCAGTTGACAGAATTCCTTGTGCGTCGTGCGTATGTTGCAATTGTAAGACCATGTAGCTCCCATGTTCTGAGTCCTCTGGCATATGAATCCAGAAACACGTGAGAATCACGAGGATTACAGACAATCTGATGTCACTTGAGATTACACATCAGAATATGAGACTACACTACACGCTGATTACACATGATTACAATTGATTACACTATGCCGGAGGTACTACCACTTAGTCCGCTTGATGGGCCGATCCGCGTCCCATATTGCCTTGGAAGTTGCCAGGGCCCCAGTGCATGCAGTGCATGTTCACCTCTCAGCAAGACCAACAGCCATGTAGTTTCTTGAAGAAATGTCAGCTTGGTAACAGCATGGTAGTGCTTTTTGACATTTCTTCAGCAACAATTGACACTGCCAATTGTCACTGGCAACAGGCACTCTTGACACATCCTAATGCATGCCTATTTGGCGAAGAGGTACGATCCCAAGCCATTGTCACTCAAGGAAGATGTAGATCATCACTGCCCTTTGGGTATATTCAGCACAAGCTATTTAGGGGTTCTTGGATGTGACAGCTTAAAATGTCAGGTAGCTGAAGGAAGACAAAGCTTGAAAGACATCACGATGGAACTGGCAGCTGCGACCTTGGTGGGAAGATTGAGATGTGCCATGGACAATGGACAGGCCATGAAATTGCCACAGAATTGCCACAAAATAAGATTCCACATCATGCTACATGCTTGAAATATGACACATTGATAGTCATTTGTGAACATGTAACATGTTTGAAGCAATTTCGCACTGTTCTGAGCCAGATCGCCTTTTCAGGACATGATCGAAGCACGAAGCAAAGATGGCAAGGAGTTGGATCGAGTGCAGGGGCTCACAAGATCCAAAAGAATGAACTTGTTGATTCAATGAATTTTCAATGAACATGTCATCATCCTGTCATCCTTGGACTTTGGTCACAGCTTTGGATGGACTTCAGACACTGGAGGACTACGGTGTGATTCTCATTCCAGAAGGTCTCATTGAGTGCTCAGCTTGGAGCTGCTCTTCCATGGATGATGAAACATGCAACACCATGCCGGTCACTATGCGCCAGTCACTATGCAACTACATTGATTTCATGTGTGTTTTTTGTTTCTCATTCCCGAGAGCGTCTGAGCGTAGGGTTCTTCCAAACAAGGAAGGTGCCATGTACATCTGCAAATCTCACATTTACATCTCTTACGTTTGCACATCTCACGTCTGACATCTCTCTCTCTCTCTCTTTCTCTTCTCTCTTTCGCTAATATTCTATCTCTTTCTATCTCTTTCTTAATTTTCTTAGGCCGGAGGTGGCTCCGTCGGGACTCATCGGGATGCAACGCTTTCGCACGAAATGGAGGTCGACCGTCAAAACTTAGGTAAAATTGTGATTCTAAAGCAACTTTTACACACGAAATGGAGGTCGAACGTGAAAAGCTGAGGTAAAATTGCGATCTTGAAAGGAACAGTGTGTAATAGTGTGTAAACGTGTCTGTGTGTGGATGCTTATGTGTGTAAAATAAGCGTCTGTGTGTGTAAAATCGTCCGTGTGTAAAAGCGTTTGTGTGTGTGAACCACTGAAGAGATGTAAAACTTCTAACCTGTTGGATTTCCGGTATTCTGTTCCTCTTTTAGGTCTTGGTTTCATTATGATGCATTTCAGATTTGCAGGGGGGCAGTGCACGACTGACAGACATTGCCCAACGAAGGCACCGTCAGCTCGTGGTGATATGGAGTCTGCTCAACTCCACGTACCTGCAAGTCAATTTGTTTTTACTACGTATGGCACGCGGCCAAGCCCAGAACCGCACAACCGATTTTTTACGTCCTGCACTGTTGTCGCAATCTGATCAATTCCAACTTTCAACTTGGATGTTGGAAACCGCAACTACGCTGGCAATGGCGATGGTAGCTTCTCGATAACTTTTTCGGGTCTCTTCACCGACCCATTCCTGTCAGGTGTAATGGAACTTCTTTTGCGCGTAAGATGTGTTCCACAACATAATTCGGAATGACAATTCTGAGCAAGTGTGTTACCCACGTCGGTTCGACAAGATGCCGTGAGCCCCTCGGGGAATACCTGTCTAGGTAAGATGTTGGATCCTTCGACCTGATTTCTAAATTTACATTTTTAACCTAGTAATTCGTCTAAGTAAAGTGGAACAGTCGGCCATTTTTCGGGTCTCACCATGTCGTTGTCGTTGCTGGTTGGACCACTGGCCGCAGTTTGGGCACTCTCCATTTTTTGAACCATTGACCGCAGCTTGGGCATTGACCACTTGTAGTTGTCGGGATTCAGCCGGAAGGGAGTGTGGACGCACACTCCTGTACCTGCATATATAATATATTGTCCCGCCCCTGGGCGCATTTAAGTCGCAGCTGGGGGGGACATATAATTTATCGCTGTTGCTTTATACTGTCATTGTCTCGGGCGATATTACACACACACACATATATATATATATATTGTACAGGGTCATCTCACCGTGTTTTTTGGTTGTTGGTGTTTTTGCAAGCCGTTGCGTTTCACATCACAATTCTACAAGGCGTCTGAGCAAGTGCGTGTGTGTGTGGGTGTGTGTGTGGGTGTGTGTGTGTGTAAATGCTTCTGTGCTTGAAAAAGCGTGTGTGCGTGGAGAGGTGTAAAAGTTTCTGTGTAAATACGTTTGTGTGAAAAGCGTTTGTGTGTAAAAGCGTCTGTTTGTAAAAGCGTTTGTGTGGAAGGGTGTCTGTGTGTAAAAGCGTCTGTGTGTAGAGGCTTCTGGGTGCAAAAACTTCTGTGTGTAAAAGAGTCTGTGCGTAAAGACTTCTGTGTGTAAAAGTGTCTGTGTGTAAAAGCGTTTGTGTGTAGAGGCTTCTGTGTCTAAAAGCGTGTGTGTATGTGTGTGTGTAGAGGCTTCTGTGTGTAAAAGCGTGTGTCCAAACTGCTTTTCAAGCAAGTTTTGCAACTACTAACCTGACATCTTCATATCTTCTTATCCTCACATCTACACAGTATGAAAATATTCACATCATTAACCTAGACACAAACTATCTCCCATCCCGCAAAAACTACAACCATACAAAATATCTGAGTAACAATACACCTACTCGCTCTCGGGCCAACCGTTGTCTAGTACTCTGAGATTTGCTGAGGCTCATCCCCGAAATCAAAGCTTTGATTTCAGAAATCAACGACAAGCTTTCGCAGCCAGAAATTCAACCAACAGAGGAGGCACGGTCAATCCATGCCCACAAGGGAAAAATATACTACACAGGTGGAGGGAGTCAGGTTCTCGAACAACACCAGGCCATTCTGGGCGTCCTGTCCAAAGAGAATGCTGAATGCTTCAGGCATGGGTAGCCTTTGTTTTTACGAGCAAAACAACTTGTTGGACAGTCAAAAGTGATTGTGGCTGATCCTTGAGCACAAAACGGCTGATCCTTCAGTGTATTTGAACATCGCAAAGTGCTGGGCGGAGATTCAACTCGCCCTCTGAGGGTCGAGCAGTTCCTTTTCCCTAGGCTGTGAGGCCCGTAACGGCTGAGGAACATTCTTGCTACGCCGACTGTGTCAAATTGGGTGAGTGTGTGGGGGGCGTGCATCTCCTGGGTACCCATCCCGCTCATTTGAAGACTTTTGCTCGTTGCGCATCACCACGGGATCAAGCAGAGGCAGAGCTTCGCTTCCGGCCATGAGCAACGCAGACACTCTGGAAGGATTCCTTGCAGCCTTGTTGGGCATCACACCCACGGCATACAGGACATTGGGATACACCTGAGGCAGATTATGAGGCAACCATTCAGAGGTGGCGGGTGCCCAAGGCAGGGACCAATGCTGGTGATCCAGCTGCACGAGAGCCACCTACCTTAGGGCAGCTGGGAATGGCAAGGTTGGTTGGTCGATGCTGCAGATTGATAGTGGGTGCTCAGGTTGTTGTGGTGCCGAAGGCTCCTGCAAACACGCTGCCGGCAGGGGGTGCAATCTTTTCGGTCGCACAGAGAAAGATCAAGTTGAGTTCAATCCTGTCCCAAGTTGATGAGTCAGAGAGTGGCATGATGTCAGAACAGGGGATGGTAGCATGTTACATGCGCTGCTCTGCTTTGTACAAGGGGGATGAAAGTCCTCCGAAAGAATCTGAGCCAACGGTTGAACAGCTTTCAGCGCTCAAGCATCCCATTGACAGTGGCAGCCCACCATACTGCGACTTCAGCATATGGGGCCCGTACGTGCATAGGTTGGTCAAAAAGATCAAGCTGTCAGGATACAACATTGGTAGAGGCGGCAAGCTGCAGCTTGTAATGTAGAGCTGACCGGCCCTTCGAACTTTGACATGTGGAAATTGTCATTCCAAATTTTTGCGAATGCCATGATGATGCTAGATCAGGCAGACCTTGGGTCATGAAGTGCAAAGAAAAGATTGAGCGTCTTCACCAAGGGTATGGTGAGCGCATCTGGACCATTTTGTACCAGAGTGATGCGCACTGAAGGCTTGAAACGGTGGAGCCAATCAAAAGACAGATCGCCAGTGAGCAGGAGCTGCTGAGGAAGGCATATGCAGATTCAGGCGCAGCGGGAGGCCCACCAACAGTCCCAGGGTATGATCCTACCCGGCCATGGAATTTGGTCTTCCAACGCGCTGTGGGCGATGAAGCGTTCTGGCGTGAAGAAGTAGTGGAGCCGGCCTACCTGGTTCATTCAAAGGCCCCCTGGCCCTATTCAAAGGGATGCTATTCAGCTTTGCAAAGGTCAGAGGCAATTTGGCTACGAACAAGCAACAAAATGCATTGAGGTAGCCCGAAATGGAAAATATTGGTCATATTTCAATTTAAAATTAAAAAACATAAAAACAAATAGAAAAAATAGAAAAAATAAAAAAAAAATCATATTTTGTTTTTTGCCGATTTTTTGCTTCCAATACTACTTTAGAAGGGGGCAGGGCACCCTTCTGCGCAACGACCTTGTCCCACACCTCACAACGAAGAAAAAAAAAATCATAGGAAAAAAAAATTTTCATAGGAAAAAATATTTTTTCATAGGAAAAAATATTTTTTCATAGAAAAATTGGGCCCAATTCCATCGATTTTAAAATATCATAAAACAAGATAAATTAAGATAAATTAGCAAAAAGGACTCTGATTAGCACCCCTTTGAATAGAGCCCCAGAGATGGAGAAAGACTGGTGCTGACTGAGATCTCTGGGCTCAATGAGCAAGTGGTGGGTGATGCGCCAATCAAGTCAGACACAGCTCCGTCCCCTTCAGTGCCACAGCAGCTGCAACCGGCCCAAGCCAACATGTCGCAGATGGCGGCACCCAAACTCAGACCATGGCATGAGACACGGTCTGGCGCACATCACCGTGTTGAGGCAAGCAGCATTGGCACATGAGTCTCACGAACCCTGGGTGCCGGAGCAGCCACACTTTAGGAAGGATGCTGCTTCAATGTTTCGGCTAGATGAGTTTCAGGAACTATTACGAGGCGACGGGGTTAGCACCTACACACTTATTCACCTTGCGCATTGCAGGTTTGGATCCGATGCAGAAAAGCTGGCCGATTTGATGTCAAACGTCGATTTGAGCGACGTGTGCCTGACATGCAATTACCCTATACAGATTTGGGTGACACCATGGAGTGGCAGGAGGCATCATCTGCCATTCCTGACGCACAATGGTCCAAGAGCATGCTTCACCAAGTCGAACCTACTGGGCCTTATGTCACCAAAGCACATGCGGCACATACCCCTGTCAACTAAATGAGAAGCTGGCAGAAGTCTTGGTGAAGGCAATCGGAACTCTGAGTGAAAGGAGCCCGGCACCTCAAGCAACCCGCTGAGTCTCAGAGCCATGCGAGCCCCAGGTTATCATGACGCAACTGTTGAGGCAAAAGTTAGTCGAGAACAGTGCGGATGACACCAACAGCTTGCGAAACATTCACAAGTCAGTCGGTGACAAAGCAGCTTTGATTGGGAAGCGGGTATCAAACCTGATTCACTGATTTCTGGACCACAATCCTGAGGCAGAACGCCAGATTTTGGAGTGCATGGGGAAGCCATGTGACAGACAAAGACTGCATCAGAGATGCAGTGGATTTGCTACTTCAGAGGAACAGGGGGCCTGAAATGCCAGACATTTGCCTTACAGAGGAGATCAACAACTTCGGACGGTGCTTCGTGGTCACCTCATAGAGTATTGAGCAAAGGTTGTGGGTGATCCAGCTGCAGGATGTGCACGGTGGCTGTATGAAGGAGCACCAGCACCAATAGAGATCCAGCCAGAGTTGAGTGGTGCTTGCATTTCGGTCGGAGATGATGAAGTTGAGATAGGAGCTGGTGACTTAACCACAAACTATGAGGCGAATTCAAGGGATTTATGCTGGAGTTGAAGGCAGCAAGGACGCGGCTGAGGCGGTCCGAGCGTACCATTCAAAAGGACACCTCAAGCTGATACCATCGATCAAGTCAGGGATTATGTTGATGGAGATCCAATCTTGTCAAAATTCGGGTGCGTCACGAAGGTCAACTACAACCCTGAGACCAAACTCAGCACCACCAAAATCAGGATAATACTTGACTGCAAGAGATCGAGTGTGTCCAGGGGGCCAGCTAGGCAATCCAAAACAGCCCTTCCGAGGGCCACAGATGCTGTCGCATCAGCTCTGAAGCTGATGTCCTGGGCCAATGATGATGAGGCTGTCAAGCTTATCGTTGCAGATGTAATCAGATGTAGCAGATGCATTTTGGCTGATCCCTTTGCCCTTTGCATCACCCAGAAAGGAGATACTTTGTTGCCACGCTTCATGGGAAGATTGGGCAGTATTATGTCTTTGAGCGCGCAGCTCAAGGCCCTCGCGCCGCACCACTGACGTTCTCTGTGATGATTGCGATGATGTCAAGGTTCATACGGTTGCTAATGATGGGGCCGCTGGACAAGCCGAGGCGATCCCATGCGCTTCTACACGTATACGTGGACGACCCGCTAGGAATATTCATTGGCAACAAAGGTCAGCGGAAGAGACTGGCAGCAATAGTTTCAATTGGCTGGATGATACTAGGAGTGCCTCTAGCATTTCATACAGCAATACTTGCACACAGCGCTACATGGATCGGCGTACAACTAAGCTTCACTGGTGACGATGGGTGCCGCAATCCAAGGTGGTTGAGATTGTGCATCTCATCACGCAGGCACTTCGCAACATGATCTCTGTCAAGTCGCTGAGGACATTGATAGGCAAGGTGATGTCCATTGCCACGATCATCTACGTGTGGCGACCAATGGTTCAGGAATTGTATGGCGCACTCCATGAGAAGCAGACAAATGCGCCGCAGGGCTGTGTCTAGGTCAAGCGGATCCAGCATTCTCTTACCTGGCTGCTACCTTTCTTGCATGGTGAGGAAGGCGGCATCATACGGAAGTTCTCCTTGGCACACTACTTGCGACTGGGCCCTCAGGGGAGAGCTACCTGGGATGCAGGTCCATGGGGTACGCAAGCAACTTTGGAGCTTGATAACGTTTTCACGGAATACTTCACCATTGCGATCAGTGACGAAGATCAATCTAATCTGGACACTTCTGCTGGAACCTCGGATGGGCGGCACGTCTCTGGAAGAAGGGTGTGTCCGGGGTGAACGCGAAATCCAAGGCTGTGCTGAAGATTTCCAGAGAGTTTGTTTTAGACCTTGGCAACGCAAGAATATAGACCAGACCTGGTTCACCACATTCCAGGTATCTCCAACAAGATTGCAGACATGCTGTTGAGAAGGCTGCGGCCTGGAAAGTCATGTTCGTTGCCGATTGAACTCTCGGGCGCCCTTCATGTGGAGCCTGAGAACAAACCAAAATCATGGTGGAGAGCCGCAGCCGGTCAGCCACCAGTAAAACCAATCGCAGATGAAAGGGTGGATTCGCTTCAGCATCCAGGACAAGGCACCCCAAAGAGGGCTCGCCTCAGCTAAATGCTGTAAGGACAACCGGAGACATTGTACTGGCCGAGAAAAGTTGCTGTGCGTGGCATTCGCTTTTATGATGCTTTAAGTGTCACCTTTCTAGACTGATGGTTCGGCATGTTGATTTCTTCACGTGACGTTCAATATGTTTGCAGTGCAGATGTGTTTGTATTGTAGCTTCAGCCGTGGAACCCTCCTTTGAGGGCTCAACTGTCAGCCGTGGAACCTTCAGCTGAGGGCTCAAATTGCTGTTGTTTCGTTGTTTTGCTATTAGCCGGGAACCCTCTCCTGAGGGCTCACTTGACAAGGTTAGCAGCTAGCACTGGGATTCTGAGCCGGATCTCCCTTCATTCAGCAGAAAGCGGTAAGGGTGAGATGGGGTTGGCAAAAGTCAAAATCTGTGTAAACCTCCCAGCAGATCCTGATGCTGGGATGTTAGAAGGTGTTAGAGCAATGGCTAATGCTGCATCTTCAAGTGAGATGGAGCCGGTGCCATCTGTAGGTAACAGGCGTGACGCTCCTCACTTGGTTTCTGGGTCTGACACTTTGCTTCAGTGATGACAGCGTCCAACACCAGAAGAAGAAGAAGGGATCCCCGATATGCCTGTAATTAGACAGTTGGAGGCTACTCGTGGTCCTAGGGCCCCCCATGAAACAACCGATGACCTTGGCCAGAGGGCTACTGCTCTCGCGGAATTTAGGATGATTTCTTTGCTGCGTCAGCAAGACATGCAAGAGATGCACGGCTACAGACTTGGATTGGATTTCATGTTCGCTGGTGTGGAGATGGTGTGCCCGCCGTTCCTCTTTCCAACGATTCCTTGATCAAGTCTCGTGCCGTTTAAAGTTGGTGGATACCGGTCCTACAGGAGCCACCTTGGCAGAATCAAGGGTTACCACGTTTCATGTGGTTTTCTCTGGACAGAATCTCTTCAGAGAACAGCTGCCAGGCGTGTAAGATTTGTTTTGCGAGGACTTGCGGGGCCTACAAGATTTGAACCCTTTGCTGCAGGGTATGGCCGAGCCGCCTGTTCCAAATGGACCGAGGTGGCCACGAACCATGGTGGTTACCGGTATGTATTTCATGCTGCGCGAACTGGAGCTGTCAGTCAGCAATCGAGCTGGTGGATGTTATTTTCTCGCAATCTGAAACGGTCACTCTGTCCTTGCCTGTGTCGAAAACGGACTGGATGGCCAAGGGTTGAAGGAGAAGTTGTTCGTGCCTTTGCAAGCTTAATCGGCCTTGTCCTCTTCACATCATGAAGGAATACCATGACTGCTTGATGGCTGAGGGAATCACCGCAGGACCTTGGATAAGAACATTGGATGGTCAGATATGCAGCAAACAGTCCATTATTTCCATTATTTGACTCCATCAGAATGGGCGCTGAAAGCGGGTGGTTTGGATTATTTCGGGGCATGCGTTCCGAATAACAGGTGCTCGGGCCCTCACTTTCTGGGGCCTAGACCCAAGGACAGTCGGCCGCTGGTCTGAGTTATTTAGCTGAGACACCACTGGCAACCATCAGCAATAGACCCACTTAACTTGAATCTGGAGCTCACAGGAATGAATCCTTTTTATTGAAAGTTTACGCATCTGAGGCAGCTGATTGTGACGTTGTACAGCATGGATCTTTGGCCCTGCATGCCAGACTCAGAAACCTGGATGGGTCTTTGTCTCAATTAAATCATGTTGTTGAAGAGGTTGCCCAAGTCCTTGGTTCCAAAAACCTTTTCGAACGTTGGCATATTTATAATGACACTTCTCGCATGTTCTCGATGTTGCAAATATCAACTTGGGAACGGCCCCAGCTACTTGGGAAGCCAAATGTGACTGGAAATTTGTCACACGTCCAGCAGTGACCGTTACAGGGAAGGGCCCATTAATATCCCTGGTGCTCACCCTCGGATGATGAATGCGGTTCTCCTTCATTTTCTTTCTCTTCTTCCTCTTAGATGGTTAATAGCGTCAAAAGTGGATGGGCTGATCCTGCAACCCATCCAATCACCTTAGAGGTGACATCGCTTAATTATCCTTAATTAGACGATTTGCGGTAATTGCTAACTACCCGAGGATTATGCTGGGCACATGCATGGATCAATTCCAGCTGCTTCGTCTTAAAGCATGTTGTTCGGCGCGGGGTGGGCAGAAGAGGCATGAACGAGTGATCGAGCAAAACCACTTGCATCACTTTGCGATGTTCAGATACACTGAAGGGCGCTTCGGTTATATAACAGTTTTTGCCAGAGTTTGTTCACATCCATGATCATTGATCGTTGGGAAAAATCACTCGCCAGAAAACTGGACACAATATCAGTGGATAGCTGCGCAACTGTACTAGCTGGATCTTGAGTAATTAGCCATGCTTAGCCAGGTATTTGCCTGGATTTATCCGGGCTCAGCTGCTCCTCGACCGTGATCCCCATGGCAATGTGCAGGACGGCAATGAGAAAAAAAACAAGAACAAATGTCTTTTCACCAAGCATCACTGGTCAAATTTGATGTGTTCAGGCATGTTAAGACTTTGAATTTGACTGCTTCAATTCTTCCAGGATTTCCATGCCATTGGAAATCCACTGAGTGGCAGGTTGCAAAGATTGAGACTGAAAAATTGCTGGCTGCAACAGTTCACAACGAACTGGAGAACCGAAGGTCTTCTGGGTTTCTCGGCATTTTGGTTAAACCACGTGGAATTAGTGAGGCAAACAATTGGACCTGCAAATCAACTGGCAAGGAATGTTAGTTCTTGAAGTTTCCATGAATCATGCAAGTGTCATGGCTTTGCCAAATATCTCATGCGGATTGGAAAGAACCCTGCTCAGGTATGAAGGCACCTTTTCTCCTCAACTCCATGCATTTGGATACGAAGGAAGAGCGGGCATGCGCGACTCTTTGTATTTGTCATTTGCAAAATGGAATTGCATCATGTTGCACATCAAGTTGACATCGGAGTGGCATCCTTAGGGATTCTTTGCATGCACTCCCTTTTTGACAGAAACTTGTATTTGGTGAGTCTCAGGCCCACTATCTTTGATTCAGCGTATTGCTACGTTCAGCCAACATGTTTGGCGCGGAGTTGCGCAATAATTATACCCTTTTTTGCCAGTCCTTTGCTGCATGTTCTTTCATGATTTCTTAATATGACAGGCATTGGGATACACCGCATCCTCACTGCTGGTGTTTGCCTTACTTTTCAATGTTTGCAATGATTATAGATAATTCTTCGCAGAGAAGAGGAATGCTCTTTTTGCACAGACTTTTGTGGCAAAACGCAAAAGGTTTGACTCGGTTTGACCAGCTTCTGCGTGCATCTTGTGAGTCAGCCGTGGCCATGGCCAGCGCAGTCCCAGGTCAATGGCTGTACAGGCCTCATTGCCAGTGTGAAGAACTTATTGGCCCCTTGCAAGGCAAGATGGGGGAACGACGCTCTTGTATGCTGCAACTCCCCTGGAAGGCCTAGCATGATTTCGCATCCCGACAGGAGTGGCAATGTGGTGGCGTGCCAATCACATCCTTATGTGTCATCGAAAGGCGGAAGGGCAAGGCCAGTCTGCAAATAAGGATGAAACAAGACAAACAAATTCCTTTTTGTGAACACAAACAAGATCAAACAAGACACCACATAGCTTCCACATAGCTTTAGTGAGCACAAACGAGACACCAATCTACTCAGCCGACGACAATCAAGAGAGTCAGGGTCGATCACATCAAGATTTCAGGCAAATGTACTCAATATGGTCGCTCCTAGTTTTTTTTGCAAATGTTTCTCGTTTGAACTCTAGAAAAATTACAAACATTCTACTTCCCCTTCTTGAGCTGTTTGTTGTGTTCATGTTGTCCATGCCACTGCTCCATTACTTAGTACTATTCACTACTAGTTGTGGTTTGATCAGCTTGTGATCAGCTTGATTTAGGTCTGATTTTTGACATACTTTTGAACATTTTGACAGGACAAGCCTGTGATTCGCAAAGCCTTGGTAGAAATGACTGGTGGCCTGTGCGGTGCTCATACGATGCCGGTGATGGCGATTGCTGGCGCTTTGGAGAAATGGCAGTCTGTCAGTGTCTGTGTGTCACCAGGTCTCAGCCCTTCCAGTTCTACAAGAAGATCCGGGACCATCTTAAAATCTGCGACATGTACCAAGCTCTACGTATTTGTTGAGACATCCAAGAGACTTTGCTTCTAACATTATCCAATCTTTCGATCTGATCATATTTGACTTGAAAGACATCATATTCGAAGTTGTGTTATGATGTGTTATGATGTTTTGCAATGTTTTGGAAACAGCAACAGTGTCAGCTTTCTTCGAGGTACCGCATCCCTGGGCCCACGCAATTTGACATGGTAAACTGTGAAGTTTCCAAGGACAAGCAGTGACAAGTGTAGTGAGATTTTTCGCAGTGTTCACTGTGTCAACCTGCTTTACAATAAACATGGCCATAAACATGGAGTGACAAAATTGTAAACAGAATCAAACTCAGAATCATAAGATGCCACAGTTTGGCTGTTTGAAAGAGTCTGACGTGTGAAGCCTTGGTTGAAGGACATCCCTATGACTCTGCAACTAGAGCTGGGAAGGCAAGGGATGCGTGCATCAACGCTGATTTGCATTGAGGGTCTTGAAGCAGCTGTGAAGATCATGTTGATCATGGTTTCAAAAAGTTAAACTTCTCCGTTTTTGAGGTAATGTGCTAGGCATGTGCTAGGCACTTGGCAGACGATCAATCTGAACATTGTGGGATGTGCTGTTTCCGCTGTTTCGTTTGCCTCTTTCAGGACCTGGGAGTTGCAGGTTCCCACGGAAAAGCCAAAGAGGCTGGGAAAATGGCTATGGCAGGATTCAAAGACAGGAGGAGATGGGAGGAGATATGATGAGCCACACATATAGATATTGTGAGGCACATATTGCATCTACACATTGCAGACATTGCATCTACACCCAAATAAAATGTAAAGATCAAATTCCTCAAGTTCGAATGGCTTAAATGGGTTGAATGGCTTGAATATACAATAAATAGCGAATGTGTGGCACTTGGCATGTTAGTTTTGCTGGTGGTTTTGCTGGTGGATGGAAATGCTGTTGGGCTGTTGGGATCATTTTTATTGCAGCTTTGAGTCAGCACAGTCGTCAGAGTCGTCAGATTGTTTGGTCAGTTGCCGAGCCATGCCGCCACAGGATGGGAAAGTTCCTCTTCTTGCCGCAAGCGTGACCCATCAGCATTAAGCAACCATGGACATGCTTGACATATCTTGACATATCTTGACATATCTTGACATGCTTGTTTTATCTTGTTTTGTTTGGTGAGCGAAATACAGATAGATGATGATAGATGGGTTGATTGATGCCGATTGTGTTGTCATGCATGGCAGGAATTGTGACGGGTGACAGGAATTGGACGTGACAAAATTCAGTCGACGCAATTCTCGGCTTGCAGAAGGTCATTCGATATTTCATTGCAATTCTGTCAATATTATGTCGCCGCATTGCTCAAGGAAGAGGATGCGCTCGGAGCTGCAGAGGTGGAGAGCTTTGATGATCACCAAGGTCCATTTGGCTGACATTTGGCTGAGACCAGACGGAATCGGTCACCCACTAGCAGAGTCAGACCACAGGAGTCAATCACCCCCCACGTCGGAGTCAGTCACCCTCCACAGCCCCACTAGGGGCGAGGGGTGACTGCCCTGCGGCGTGCCTCGTGGGCCATCAAAGTGACATGGTTTCTTTAGGGCTGGTTCAGGGTTGTTTCAAGATGTATTGGGGTCTATTTAGGGTTGGTTTTAGGGTTGGTTTAACGTTTCTGCAGGGTTTCCTCATGGTTTGGTTTAGGGTAATGATGGGTTTTGTCAGGATTTGTTTTAAGGTTGGTTTAGGGTTTATTTAGGTTTGGTTTGGGGTTTATTTAGGCTTGGTTTAGGGTATATTCAGGCTTGATCTAGGTTTTATTTAGGGCTGGTTTGGGGCTAATGTAGGGTTTCGTCAAGATTTGGTTTAGGGTCTATTTACGGTTTACTTAGCGTTGGCTTGGGGTTTATTTAGGCGTTTTTTAAGGGTTGGTTAAGGTTAAGTTAGGGTTTCATCAGGGTTTGTGTAAAGGTTGGATTAGGGTTTATTTCGGCTTGGTGTAGGGTATAGTCAGGCTTGGTTTAGGTTTTATTTGAGGTTGGCTTCGGGTTAATGGTTAATGTCGGGTTTCCGTCAAGGTTTGTTTTAGGGTCTCTAGGGTTTACTTAGCGTTGGTTTTGGGTTATTTAGGCTTGGTTTAGGGTTTATTTAGGTTTGGTTTAAGGTGAAATTTGGGTTTCGTCAGGGTTGACATTTGGCTGACATTCGGCTGACATGCTTGTTTGATCTTGTTTGTTTACTCAAGGAGTGACATGGAAGTCCAATTAAGTACAGTGAACTGTGGCTTTCAACATGTTTCAACATCTCAACTTCGAGGAATGCAATGACTATAATGACTCATGACTGTTGCTGGTCAAGCAGTCAAGCTTGCTATTTTGGATGCATATTAAACGACAGAACCACCGGACCACCGTTTTGGATTGTCGATTGTCATTTGAGTACTCAAGTTTTCTCATGCGAATTTCACGTTTGATTGGGTGGGAGATGGTGGGAGATCGTATTGGATTGGGGGACAAGATGCGCCAGGATCGCGAGCGTCGTTTGCCAGCTGCCATCAGTACATTCAATGCGAATGCTGTGACAGCCAACCACTCAGGAGAACAGCAGTCGCCACCAGACATCAGACTCTCGTCGAAGGAGACACTAAGGAGACACTAAGGAGACACTAAGGAGACACTAAGGAGACACTAAGGAGACACTAAGGAGACACTAAGGAGACACTAAGGTGCATAGCAAAAGCAAAAGTAAATTCACGTAAATTCACAGAATTTCCCAGAATTTATCAATATTTATCCGGATCACTTCATAACAATTTTCATTCATTTTCATATATAAATAAACAAATATATATATATATATAAATATATATATATATATAAATATATATATATATGAATAATACAAAAATCATTCATTCTTGTTCTATGGTCTCGGCCTTGGGTGACCCTAGTCGCCTTACGCCTTCAGTCGCCTTGAGGTGAAAAAGGGAGAGGAGACTTGCTGCAATGCTCATACAGTGGTCAGCTTGATCACAAAACTCCACTCAAATGACTCAAACCAAACGTCAAATGTCAAGAAGCGAAAGCGCATATGCTACGTGGCTACAGCACTGGCACAGCATAGCATGCTTGTCTTCTGGACTGCATTTTCACTATTCGAGCGGCCTTCCCTCTTGCTTCCAGCTGTTCCCAGGTGGTCTCGAGGTACTTCTCAGAAGTTCATGCACCAATCCTGGACATCGTACCGACCGAGGCAGGTGCAAATTGAAACCGCTTGGCAGCCATGACTTCCCAAGGACTGTCCAAAGGACTGTCCCAAAGTGTATTTCGTTGGCTTTGTCCTGGAAGGGCCCTACCATTCCCGTGCCATTCTTATGCTGAAGGTTTAGAGGGCCGGCTCTTCTGATGGTGTTTGGCGATCCTATCACTATGCTATTCGGCTGCCAGGAACGCAATGCACCGATCCATGACAAGAAGATTGGCATCGTGTTTTGTGGGCGACAGGCTGGGGCAGCCTTGCCACTTGCGATCACAGGAGTCTCATACTTGCGAAAAGTCAGACAGGAGATGAGAGTGATCGTAAGCATCTTGATACAAAACACGGCAGTGGCCGCTGTGTAGAAGCAGATAGAAGCAGATAGAAGCAGTAATCAACATTGGCTGCCTGATGGATGCAAACAGCATTATCATCCAGGACCGAGATAGAAGCAGCCGATCCATCATAACTTGATCTGTTTGTCAAATTGACGAAACGGTTGATTGGTCTTCGAGTTTGGTGCATTGAGATTGAGACAGAATGAGAAAGGCATAGCAAAATAGATAACAACCCAAATAACAAATATAGCAGAATAAAACAACGTATAACAAGGTTCTCAGAACATAGGACAAAACGATGTGTTGGTTGTGATGAAGCTGCTAGTGACTGCTAGCGCGCTTGTAGGCTCCAGGATGTCATGACTTTGTTTGCGGTTTGGTGGATATGCTGCAAAAGACTCAGAGAATTTCTGGTAGATGACCAAATGGAAATTCTGATGTTAGACATTTATACAAATATATTATGATATATTCTCATATTCACTAAGTTATTCAAAGTCTTCAAACTGCAAACATCTTCAAACAATGATTACTGTGAGAGTCTCGGAGCTGAGGCCTGTAAATCATGGAAACAAAGTCTACGGCTTTGTCGGCGGCACTCATGGCTTGATGGACAAGCAGGAGCGCATACCTCTGCAAAAATTGTCAATGATAAGACAATGATAATGATATATAATGAGCATCAGTGATCTATGATTACGCTTTCACTTGGTTGCTTCTATTGTTTGTTCATGTTTGTTCAATTCATGCTTTCAATCAGTTGTTCACCAAAGTGTTGCTTTTACACTTGTATTGTAGTTCAATTATGTTCAATTGGATGATCAATCTCATTTTCACTGCGAACGACCTTTGAACATCTTTGAAGGCTGTCGAACTGGATCCAGAGCTTTGCGACTCTTTCTGCGGCGCAGGCATCCTCATGTAAAAAAAACATCGTAATTCACCTGAATGCACCTGCAACATGATAGGAGCTCAACGGAGCTACCACATGAAAAACGTAGGAGCCAAAATGCGAAAGCAAACAAGACAAATGAATACTAATGACGAGTCTTTGAAGTGTGCCTTTGATGGCCCAGTTTCATCAATTTCATCGACATGCCTAGTTACCTGGTCGTGTCCGAAGCCGTGGATTAAATTCGAAATTCAGCTCGGTTTTCAATCGACGAACCAATTCACGGTTCACAACTGTTCACTCTGAGGTGGTTTGGAGATGCAAGGGCCTCAGAGCGAAGGCGTAAGGCCAATGTAAGGCCAATGTAAGCGTTGAAGCCCAAAACAAGGGACAACGCGTGGACATGAGAAAGTGGTTTGAGCAATCATGTCCCTTTCTTCTACCGGCCCTTCAGCTGACGCAAATTCATGCATTTGAATCAGAGTCATGAGCTTCAAATATGCTTCGATATATGCTTCAAAGATGTACAAACATGTACAGCCATATCGCCAAATTCTCCCAGGCTTGGACGAACAGTCGATCGAATCAACACCCAGGACGCTCTGACGGACGACACAGACACGGGACACATCAACAGTCGATATTGTTGTTTCTGTCGATGTTGATTTGCTGTTGTGGCTTGGACTGGGCTTGGACTGGCATGGCTTGTCAAATCCATCAGATTGCCGAGGCTTAACGAGGAAACGGGTGGATGTGGATGTGAATGGATCCGAGTTATGAATTTGTCTGTGATGCCAGGAGGAGAAGGAGATGGCTAAGAGCACTTGCCAGGCCGACTGGGGCGATCACTGCAGCGAGTTGCAGGTTTGAGGGACCGAAGATCAGAGGCATCCAGTCGGCCCGTGTCGGCCCGTCGGCCCCCCAACTTTCAGGGGCGGGAACGAAGCATTTCGCAGTGGGATTTCTGAAACATTTGAATGTGACATGATGTGACTGATGGCATCAATTAAAAGTTAAGAGCAAGATGAGAAAGCTTCGCGGCTTCGGTTGAAATTGGTTGAAATTTATATCCAAGCGATCCAATGTCTGCCATGCAGGATTTGGACCTAGATGGCTTGGTGCTGGTGGGAGGAGCACGTACGAACCTCACTTTCAAAGTACGAACGATCTGCAGCATACGCAGCATACGGATGAACGTTTTGTTAAACATTTTGTTAAAAGATGAAAGAATTGGTTCAGTTGAATTGATTTGAATTGCATGTTATAGCTAGCTGAAGCATTCGATTTGCTGCTCTTGAAAGGCACAAACACCGATGCAGCTTATTTGTCAGAGTACTTCAAGCAGAACAAGGCCTCAAACATCCTCAAGCTAAAGCCATGAAAGCCATGAAGGGGATGTGGCTACTGACGGCTATTGCCATTGCAGACATTGCAGCCCTCCGTTGCACATGAAGATTTGGAAAGATTTAAGGATTGTCCCTGGATTGCTACCAGGGAACCTTCCCTTTGCAGTGCCTTGCATATCTTTCATGCTTCAACTGAGCCAAGTGGCAGTCATGGGCTCTGACAGTTTGAAATATATATTATATAGTTTGAATGTGTCTGAATCCTTGTGTACTTCAATGTGGGCTCTGCGTATTTCTCATATTTCTGCGTGCTTCTGCGGATTTGCTGCATTTTGTGCGCTGCAAGGTGAAGACCGGTGTTGTGGGCGTCCCCTGTGGCATTGAAGGTAGCATGGTGAACGAATTTGTCGAAGCGCTGGACTCTGAGGAATAGCAACCAGGATGCGACCGAAGAATAAACAGAAAATATCGCTGAATGGTGCTGAATATCTCTGATGAAAGACAGAAGTGTCACTGATATGTCCAACAACTCTGAATTTTGCAGCAAACTTTGCGGCAAAGATTGCAAAGTATCTTTGTTGCATGCCAAGGAGATCCAAGGTGTGACCAACAAAGAATCTCCTTGGCATGCTGTGACCAACAAGGAATTTGTGTGGAGCAGAAGCCTTTTCCGAGCTGTGAGGTCTCTGGGTTTTGACTCTGCTACCAAAGCCATGTCAGAGCTTGCCCAGGGCTCAGACCGGCTCAGACTTGAAACATCTGTGGTTTCACTACGGCTTGCTATTTTTGCATCGGCCTGCTATGGTTAAGCGGCTTGCTATGGTTTCCTTATGTTTCCTTGCTATGGTTTCTGCTATGGTTTCCGCACTCTTGGCGACAGTGCATTGCAGCCTCTCTCAAAAGAATATTCAGACATCTTCGATGAATAAGTCTGAATGATGTGCCCATTGCAAAAGGCGATAAGTATTATATTTTTTTAAATGTATATAACATGTTATAACATTGGCCAACTGCTAGTTACCTTCTTCTTGAGGTTGGAAACACTGCAATCGATGGTGTCAATCTGAGCATAAGCTGAGCATAAGCTGAGCACAAGCTGAGCATGCTTGGGAAGTCGGTCAAGATACGTCAAGTATGTGTGAGACAAAGCGAGCTCAAGAGTATGTCTTCTTTGTGACACCGCTCTTGTTTGGTCTCGGTGAAGCCTTTTGTCCAGAGTCGATCCTTTTGTGGTCGCTGAACAGTGGTCCCGCTTCTCCTTCGCAAGTTCGTTTCTAATCAAACTCGTCTGCAGCAAACTCCTCGGAGTAAACCTATGTACACCTCATTCTTTGTAATTAAAAGCTTTACATGGATTTATAAAAAATATATAAAGCGTTTTTTGAAGTTTTCGTTGTGCAAATGGCTTGAACACCTGAGGATCGAGCGCTAGGAAGTACTACTACTTTCTGAAGCTCATGGATGGTTCGACAACAGGAGGCATCTTGCGGCATTCTTCCGGCGTTTTCCTTGCGGCATTTTACTCCTTCTGTCTGAGTTCGGGTTGTGTAGTGCATCAAATTACTTTTCCGTCCAACTGTATCAAGATTTTGGAACTTCACGCTGCTTCGCAACCAACACAGAGAAAAGAATGGGACAGGCAGATGAGAGAGAGAGCAGAAGACATTGAAAGGATTAGACGGGTGCAAAAGAATTTAAAGATGGAATGCAGAGCAGGGCATAATCAACAAGGGATCATTGAAATTCATTGAACAGAATAGCACATTCACAAGACAAACAAAGGTCTCAGATGGTCTCAGTATGTCTCAGTCCATTTCCATCAGCCACCGGTGGCCACCGGTGGCCGGTGAGCACCAGAGGCAGAAACGCCACATCGCACGTTGCCTTGGAAGTCGCACTGGAAACGAAGCCAAACCTGCTCCTGCTCTCTGAGGAGGTGCATGGTAGGGCTAACAGTTAGACTGCCACAGAGCGCCGAACAGGGCAAAGCGACAGCAAAGCGACAGCAAAGCGACAGCAACGACTGAATTGCAACGATACTTTTGGAGGGTGATCACTATTCAGGTGGATGAGCAGCGCAACAATTTGCGAGAGATTGTCAATGGCATTGCAGATGCCGGAGCCTGAGTTCGCAAACGATCGCAACTTGCAAGCGAAGATAGCATTCTACTTCTGCAACCCGAACATGTTTGCAGATTGGCTCTTAGGTGATTTCAGCTCGTGCAGATGACGGCAAGAATTTCGGTCCTGCTCTCAATTTCATTGAAGATTCTTCAAAACAAGTCAGACTCTTGCACAGGACTGTGTGCTAGTGTCAAAATCCAGGGTCATTCAGGTACAGCATCCCATGCAATAGTGGGATTTGATAGATGTTAAGGGCCCAATCAGGAGGTTCTGACTGTTCCCTAGTGTGGAGAAATGTCAAGGCTAATGTGTTTGCATACAGTTTGAAGTCATTTAGATTGACGTATCACTCGCAGATGGTTGGCAGGCACCGTTCTGATTGCTGAAGGTTTGCTGGTCCTGATCTTGGCTCGTAGACATGAGATGCACAGAGTCCAGTGGCTACAGCGTGGAAGCTCTTACCACGATTTGCAACCTTTGTTCATCTTTGTTCCATTTGGGACTCTCAAAGTGTTCATTTGGTTCTACTGTTCTACTTGGATCTTTGAAATTTGCACTATGAAATGATCTCAAGTTCATAGGTCCTGCCCCTCCACCAAGGCTGCCATTCCTGAGTTCCGTACATTGATTGCAGAACTGGAGGCTTGGTGACTCTTGATTCACGGTTTATTCACCTGATCGCACTAGTTTCTTTGACCTTGGCTCCCAAAGCACTGCATACCTTGACCGGAGAAGCCGGACCACACGAATCAAATGGAAAACCTTCAGTCCCAAAAGAAGATACGTGTAGACAACGCATTGTGGAAGGGCTTTCCGATGCCCAACACAGTGGACAAGGCCAGACTTGCCAAAAGCATCAGCACAGCTTGCCACTGCTTGCGTTTCACATCATTTCAACAACAACCGATATACAATATAAGAAGAAATCTATTTCACTGTATATATATATACAATACACATTCAAGCTTCGACACAAGCTTCTATGCTTTTCTATGCTTTTCTACGCTTTTCTACGCTTTTCTATGCTTTTCTATGCTTTTCTATGCTTTTCTATGCTTTTCTATGCTTTTCTATGCTTTTCTATGCTTTTCTATGCTTTTCTATGCTTTTCTATGCTTTGTGCCGTAGATCTCCGTAGATCTCCGATGCATACTGCTTCTAAAAGCACTTTGTCCGGTCAGGTTCTCCCAGAGCTGACCACCTGGCAGCAACCACAGCATCGGTCGATGCGGCGACACACACACACATTACACGACACGTTGACTCATTACTAGGTTTACTAGTCACATCTAGTCACATCTAGTCACATAAGTCACATGAGTCGAACAAAGATTTGCCGATGCATGTATTCTGTATGATTGCAATCGTCCCCTCCACTTGATGGGTTTGTTCTGTCGGTTGATCTTTGGAGACAGTTTTCGTTGTTCGTTTTTAGGTCTGCTGCATTGTTCCGAAGCCTTCCGGAGTTCATTCAGAAGGAGCTCTTGCTGGAAAGGCGGGTGCGGCTTCGAGATTGGCGCCGAGTATTGGCACATCTTGGCACGCTTTGAAAACGCTTTGAAAGCGGAGTATTGGAAAAATGTGTGCTCGTATTTTTGGCGCATGGATTTTGAGAGAGTACGGAGATGTGCAGTAGGTTAGAATCGCCGACTTTTGGCACAATATCAGACGAGACAATTCTTTAGAGGACAAGGATATGAAAGGATGTCAATTCAAAAATTGCTTAGATGCTGTTCAAGACTTACTGACATGTTTTGATATCACATGACATTTTGTTTGTGTGTGTGTGTTGTACTGTTTATGTGCTTGGAGTGAGACATGGATTGGGAAGGCAAAGCAATGCTGCATTGCAGCTCTCCCAGTTGGAGACAGACCGCCTTATGGCACGGCTTGCCATGGCCTCAGGAAAATCTATCAAACTTTGAACTCAAACTTCTTCAATTTCCATTCACCATCTTCAATCTTAGCCTTTCACGTCTTTTTCATCAACATCCTTCACGTCATTTCACTTTTTTTTTGATGTCATCGGTGAGTCCTCATGACATCTCATGAGAACTTCGGCACTTTGCCAATGGCTCTTCGTTTCCTCACTCAACTCGGTTCTCAGACGGAGCTAGTCAGAAAAATCTGAAACGAAAGTTATCTTGCTGAAACTGCCGTCGTCCAATGCTGGTAATGTCATGTCCGATATCTTTGTCGATTTCTGTTGTTGGTTTATGTTTGTTTGTTGCAAACGATGCGAACGTTTCATCTTGGTCTCTTGGTTGTCTTTGGCAGAGTTTGGCAGCGGATCACCACCAGATACTGTGGCAGGCTGTTGCAAACGAGCCGAGGTTCAAGATGAATTAAAGCAGCGCAAGAAGAAGGCGATCCTGGTGATTCCTGGTGGAATTCAGAAAGATTCGGAAAGATTCGGAAAAAATTGAATCTATCAGAAATTTCCAGACATCTCCAGATACCTCGTGTCGCACATTCGTCGCACATTCGTCTCACATGTCGGATGTTCTGAGCGGTTCTGAGTCGATTTGTTGTCAGGGCACATTCAAAGGAAGCTTCTCTCCCGTTTGCCAATTCCTTGGGTATCAGGCACGCTGTCCGATTTGTGATTGTCCCAAGATACAGATCCCATGGATTGAACAGTGAAGTCATTTACTTAATGTCAACCCATCCCTTTGAATCTCACTGCGGTATGCTTTACAGGATGCTTTTTGGCTGACATGAAAGGAGTGCGTTCTTATGCAAGAGATGCGTGAGAGCTGGCGAAAGCAACATTCCAGCTAGATGCTAGATGCTGCCTGGAAAGTGTCATCTCTGAATTGCCTGAAGTCTAAGAGAGCGCGGCGAAGCATGCTATCGAGATTGCAGCAAATGTGTCAACATGAGACCCCAAACCATGATGTTACATGATGTTACAGTATACTTTTGCATAGTGAAAAGTGAGCCTGAGAGGGCTTAAATATTACAGTAAATCTCCAAACATCAAGGATACTGTCACCATGTGGCCAGAAGGCAATGCTCAGAAGAGTTTCTTAGAGCAAAATCAACAGAGAACGGACCAGAAGAATCCAGAGGAAACACGAAGAGTTTGCTGAGAAGTGCGAGGGCTTTGGAAATGCTGAGGTTCATCGTATGGCAACTGCATAGCTGATTTTTCCCGATGAGCTATAGGACCAAGACATACGAAGTCTATGTAGGTATTGTATGGCTACAGTTTCGCTGTGTATGTTTCGCCTGTTTCGCTGTATTCACCCCGCTTCGCGTGGGGTGGCCGCCCACACCGCAGGTTTATTTCGGTACGTGAGAGGGGCTAAGGGTGGTGTGGAACTTTCACTTCCCCCCCCGTGGGGGCTCCCCAAGCTAGGGAATTTTCGCTTTTCCCCCGTGAAGCTTCCCAAGCTAGGGAATTTTCACTTTTCCCCGCCGTGACAGCTTCCCAAGCTATGGAATTTTCACTTTTCCCTCCCTTGGAGGCTCTCCAAGCTGCGGAATTTCAAATAGCTAGACAACGACGCCTAGATAGTCCCCCAAATCCCGTGTTCTTTGAATGTGTTTCCATGTTTTTGCAATGGTTTCCTTCAAAGCACGGTACTTTACACTTTTGTCGCCATAAAACCGGTCGAAAACATCATGTTCGACAATGCTTCCAATTGGGGCTTCCCAAGCTAAGCAATTTTCACTTTTCCCCCCCGTAGAGGCTTCCCAGGCGAGAATTTTCACTTTTCCCCCCCGTGGAGGCTTCCCAAGCTAGGGAATTTTCGCTTTTCCCCCCGGTGGGGGCTTCCCAAGCGACGGAATTTTCACTTTTCCCCCGTGAAGCTTCCCAAGCTAAGAATTTTCACCTAGGGAATTTTCACTCTTCCCCGCCGTGACAGCTTCCCAAGCTATGGAATTTTCACTTTTCCCTTCCTTGGAGGCTCTCCAAGCTGCGGAATTTCAAATAGCTAGACAACGACGCCTAGATAGTCCCCCAAATCCCGTGTTCTTTGAATGTGTTTCCATGTTTTTGCAATGGTTTCCTTCAAAGCACGGTACTTTACACTTTTGTCGCCATAAAACCGGTCGAAAACATCATGTTCGACAATGCTTCCAATTCCCTTATCTCCCCAACCGTTGAAAATACCGCTATTTACAGTGTTTTCTTCAATTTTTCCATGTTCCAATGCCGGTAGCCAACTCCAACATATATATATATATAAATCCTTCCAAAACATTGTTTTTGACAGTGTTTTTCCAATGTTTCCAGTCAAACAGACGGTAATTTACACGTTTTTTTGCCATAAAGGCAGTAAATCCTTCCAAAACATTGCTTTTGACAGTGTTTTTGTAATGTTTCCAGTCAAGCATACGGTAATTTACACGTTTTTTGCTATAACGTCAGTCCAAAACACTTGTTTTTGCAGTGTTTTCAATGCTCTGGCATCCAAAAACCCTGCAAAATCTTGCTATGTACAATGTTTTTTTCATTTTTGGCCGTTTTTCCATTGCCGGAAAGCTACCAAAATGACCCAAAATTCCATTTCAATACCCTCTTGCGCTCAGACACCCAAAAATCATCGAAAAATGTCGAAAACACCACCGAATTCTGGTCTCGGTGCGAAGCCGTTTTTGGCCCCCCCCCAGCTAAAGCTGATATAGCGACTGCTATATTAACAAATGTGATTGAGCATTTAGTGTAGCTGTTTCCCCCCAATAAGCACGCCTTCACCGCCATAGCGGTGTGGGCGGATTTTAAATGTTGAGAACACAAACGCATGCTGCAAGGCACGCTGCTCAATGCCTTCAGACTTTGACAGTGACTATGCATACGCACTGGGTGCTGTGCTCGGACGGGAGGACACGGTGATTGAACCTCTGGAGATCATGATTTCTTTGGATGTTGTTGATATATGGTGGCATCATGTGAGTTTATGTGATATGATCTCAGATATTATGTGATATGTTTTCCATGTTTGGTTTAATATTTGTTTCCTATCTATGGCTCTGCTTGGAGTGCTTTCAGTCATGTGTACAGCTTGCTCCAACAGCTTGCAAATGTTTGTACTAAAGACTTAGAAGGATCACCTGAATGAATTGGAGGTGACACATTTGACTTCGTGAAAAGTTCATGTGATGATTTGACGAAGGTTTGCAAAGTTCTTAGGTGGAACTGCTGCTGTTCTGGCCACCCGTTCCTGCAATGGTTATATGGTCTGCACCACAGTGTCACCTTGCAATTTTTTCGTTCTGTATTAATTTGTCAGTTGGGGATGCTGTGTTCCAACATCGCATGCCTTGCCCGTTCCAATGTCTATGCGGATCCATAAATCCCTTGTCAATAGGCATTGATGGGGAATGTAGTCGGAATGTGCGAAGAATTGCTGCTTGACATTCTTTCTGCTCCAAGTCTCGAGGCTGTGATTTCAGATTTGGCTCATCCAGTTGAGCGCTGGGCTCTTAGCACGGCATTGCGTCCTATGGCAACCCAATGTGGAGCATTGTGGAGCAATGATAAACGATGATAAACGACACAAGTCTAAGTAAACACAGTAAAGTAAACACAGCCCAGCTGTGGTTGAGGACACACACGACCTTCCACCACATGTCGTGCTGATCATTTTTCATGTCTTGGCACCAGGTTGGCATTGTTGTGGAGTTCCCTTCACTGCCATGCTACAGGCCATTTGTTCAGCATGTTCAGCTTTTTCACGGTGTAAGCAGCTCATGCAACAGCAGTTGAAGGATTTGACAGGTGCATGGCGAGCCAATGTTTTGAGCAATTGTTCGCACAACTCATAAGCGATGATTGGATATCTATGTTTGTTGCATCCTGCTGATATTTAGATGGTACTCAGGACAGTTGTTTATAAGCAACACCATTTAGGCCAATTAGGAGACATTCATGACTGCTGAACATGTCAGCCGTGTCAGCGTCGCACATTTTTTCCACAGGATGGAAATGTCATGAAATATCACACTCCGGCTTCCATGGGCTTCCAGTACTATCCAGTACTCTTCCAGTACTGTACAGTACTTTGTATCAGGCTGACTACTGATATCTACTGATATCTACTGATATCTACTGATATCTACTGATAGTACTCAGGCTGACTCTGTCAGACTGCGAGAGCTGTGCCTGGGTAGGTCGCTCCGCAAGTGCCTGGAGAGTCCTTCCGACCGCGTCCGGGCATTTTCCCTCGCAAGGCCCGGCGCATCAGCGCACCTTGACAAAGTGGCCACATCACGAGCTGAACGGTGCTGAAGTTGAATATCCTTGAAATGCACTTTGAAATGCATCTTTAGGAACGGTTTGCAATACATTGCGTGCTTGATTCAAGTTCCACAACCGGCAATATATGGCTCCACACACATGTGTGCTTAGTTTGAGTCTTGTCTGAAAGCAACTCACAAAACACCATGTGAGTCCCTTCAGTGTTCACACAGCACTGATTAAAAACTGCCAGTATGTCGCAGTGGTACACAACCTTTCATTAGATCATTACGATCTTCAAGCTCCATTGCATTCTACTAGCATTCCACGGCATTCCACGGCGGAATAGCCAATAGCATTCCTTAGCGTCCAAACCCGATGGGTGGCCCATGCTGACTGGGTGCCTCGGTTGCAGCTAATCCGGTGCTTTGAGACAACAACTTGCATCAACTTGCTGTCTGCCATTGGTGTGCCTATATAGTCCGTAAAGATCCTTAAAGTGCTTCCAGGTTGCTTATGATCTGCGGTTTGCTTTGCCTTGTGATGTGGATGCTTCCAGCCTTAGCCATGGAGCTTGCAAGACATGAAGCATGTCACGCTTGACTCCAAGGGTAAGTATCATGGAGTATGAGCACTGCCAGGGCTATTTGTGGTTATACAGCATGACACGGACTCTGCACTCCTTACATCCTTTAGGTAGGGCTGAGAGGCAGAGGTTCCTGCCTGTAAGGACATGGATCAGCAAGAAGCAAAGCAAGAGGCAAAACAAGAAGCAAAGTGGAAAGATATTGCTTGGGCAGAATGGCGGAGGCGGGGTTAGAATGTGTTAGAACCACATGTCTGGGGCGATGCCTTGCATTCAGAAGATTTCTTGGAGAAAGAGATGGCTTGAAATGAAGACCGCGTGATCTTCACGTATCTTCGACAAGTCGACCCAAGAATTGCATGTGACGCTTGCACGTTTGCCAGGCCGTCAAGATACATGCCTGGAGTCTGAGGAAAGTTGCGCCTGCTACACCGTGTACACCCACTCGAGTCACTCGAGACATTTGGCAAGGCGCTGCTGCATCTACAAGACTGGCCGTGAACAGAGCCACGAACTCATGGAAGAGTTCTAAGACGAGAGAGCTCAATGGAAATCAAATTGTACACTCGTAGAACCCAATGCAAACTGATGCAAAAAAATCGTATATAAAAGTTTCTTGGCCAAACAATTATGTAAAACAGATTCTGCAATCATAGCCTTATTGTGCCTTATTGTTCTGAAGTGCCTTTCTTTCTGAAGACTCGTTGGATGGTACACTTGCACATGTACTTTTGGATCCGCAAGCACAAAACCCAAGACATTGGAATGCCTCGCGTTGGCATGTCATGTCCCTTTGCCCACCCGTGTTTACCCCAAATGGTGACAGTATGACGATACATTCAAAATGTAGACCGATACTCCTTTTGCGTGCTTTCTTCGCTCATACTTGCAAGCTCCGCTTTATCTTGAAAGTACAGTGATGCGGACAAAGAGCCTGCAACTCTGTATGCTCTATGAATCTCTGTATGCTGTGAATCTATGAATCCCTTGGCTTTTGCCAAACGGCAAATGTTTAAATCTTCACTCAATCTCACAATCAGTGGTGACTTGGTCGTCACTCGGGAGATCTCGGGAGGGTGGTTTCTCCGGAGAGCAACCTTCGAGGTTTAAGATATGCAGGCTGAGAGGCTGAGGAGCCTCGCCGGAAAAGGAAAAGGACAAACAGTTGACAAAAAGGACGGAAAAAGCATGAAAAAGCTATGGCGATTCTTTGGGTGTTCTGGGAGTGATAATTCTAGAATGTTCCAGATATGCTTTAGTTTGAGTTGTTCAGCAAGAGGGTACTTTGCAATTTGCGTATGATTGTCTCACGGTGTGCTGAGCGTCTACTGTTGAAGCTGAGATCATTCGAATCGTTGAGATCATTGAGATCTTGTCCTTTGGTTACAAATGGTTCGGATCCATTTGGTAGCGACATGGTCGTCTGGCATCATAATGCTTCAGGTCGACCTTGACGCTGCTGCCTTCAGCTCCTGGAAAGAGGCCTTGGGTGGCAGAGTCATTGAGTGGATCCGAACGGTGTCCTTCGGAGAGAAGTCTGGGTTTCTGAAGTTTCTCTTCCGTTAAATTCCTTGTCACATCTTGTTACTTTTAATATCTTTTAATTTTACTCGGTACCTTTGCTTAACTGTGTGATTCCGCGAAAGCTGCCACTAGTTGCATTTGCTTGTTCTTTAGGTGCGTGACTCTTGTGCTAAAGAGGCCGGCTCTTCAGTCAGAGAGTTTCTTGCATCTCAATGTGAATTCGATTTTTGTGGTTGATGGGCTGCAGAGTGACGTGAGAAAAGTGTGAGTGATAGTTACTTGCGTGCATTTCCATTGTCCAACACTCAGGAACTCTACGAAAATCCTGGTCCAATTCAGTTGTCCGGGCTGTGTGCTCAGGAAGGTTGTTTAAATGCAGTTGCATGATCTGCTTCGTTTTGCTTTGCTTTCTTGTTTTTTTTTGACTTCCTTTGCTTTCACACTGCTTCGTTCTGACTCCTGAGTTTCGCATTGCTTTCATTGGTTAGGGTTGGTTAGATGTCTATTTGGGTGTGTTTAGCAGAAAATATGGGGACAATCCGTATAGGCTCACCTTCCTCCATCGGGTCGGGCCATTCTACATTCTTACTACTTTTGGCTCAAGTTTGGTAAACGGGTGCCCTTGAAGCTTTCTTGTTGGGCCCCCTGGTTTTACCTCACGATGGCTGTTTCTTGGGTTATCAGCCGTAGGGCCGTAGGACTCTACTTTGGGTTACCTTACATATTTTTCACCTTCATATCTTGCACCTTTGTGCCGAGCGCTGTGCCATAGCGTTTTTGTTGGCATCTCTTAGTTCTTCAGCAGCAACTGTGTGGTCCAGTATTTGGGGCAATTCCTCCCCAAGATCAGAACAGCAACCCAAGGGGTAGGAAGAGCGCGAAACGCAAATACAGGCGTGATTTGAAGATTGCCGGACTTCTTCCATCTTTGAATCTTCTTAGTTGGTGGAAGTTTGGTGCAGCATCATCTTCAGATTATCATCAATCTCGAAATCGATACGGTTCTTGGAACGATTCCTCTTGGAACAATTCTTCTTAGAACGATTCGGGCTGGGAAGGTCAGATTGGTGGTCTGGTTGGGGCTTCAACTCGTCGTGGGGTGCTTGGCGAGAATCTTCGGGTGATGGAGTGATCATCAAGGAACTTCAAGCGGGGACCGCCAACCTCGAAACCCAAGGGTCAACCCAAGGAATCAACCGACATCATTGGGATTGATTCGGAAGAAGAGCAAGAGGAAGTTGAGGTGGAACAGACAGAAAGAGACTTCCCAGCGGGCCCCATCTCACAAACCAGAACCTTAATCATATTTGCTGCCAAATCTATCTTCAAATCGTCTTCTCTCCGAGGCCTCAGACAGCGTGAGTTCAGACGGATTTGATCTTCCATCGGGCATTCCTGGGGTGATCTTGGTCAATAGGCTTACGTTTGAGGATTTTCTGGAGAGGTCCGGATTCAACTGTGACGTGTTGGCAGATCGAGGGACTCGCACAGTGCGGTGTTGTCGACAGGTTGTTTTTCCGAGTGGGCTTGCAGATAGATAGATCTCAGGAGACCATCGGTCTTGCGCAGCACAGGGGTGAACTTCAGGTGATTCATCGACGGACGGCGGAGTTCTCGCAATCTTTGCCGATTAGGCGATCTCATTCATTGGGCGTAGCAATCATTGGGAATATTACGGAATATTGCCGTTCGCTTTTGGACGCAAATTTGTTGTCTTTGATACCGGTCATTTTCGTGGTATTCAATCGTGACGACAAGGCTCGGTTGGCACGACAGTTGATTGAATTGTTTGATTGCCTTCGACGGTCAGAACCATTTGATCAAAACCTATCGTCGTGCTGGAGTGAAGGCAGTGCAGTTGTCCAGGAACTCTGGCTTGCACACGCGTCCAGATCAGCCACTGGAGTTCATCGACTGTGCTAGACCAGTTCTTCTCGGTTCTTGGGTGCGAAGGTTAGAGCTGATTGTAGCAAAGTTGCAGTTGGTGTGTTGGATGTGTCACTGGCTGAGCCATCTATTCACATTGATAAGTCTGATAAGTGTGTCAGGTTTGGAGCCGGTTCTTTTCAGCAATGTCAGATGTTCCAACCAACAGATCATCATTCCATGTCTAGCCAAAGAGGAAAAATCAATGCCATGTAAGTTGCAATTGCCAGCGAAGAGACTTCGCAAACCACATCCCAATCATCGCCGGGTCATTGCCACACACGAGCGAGAGAGGAGGGAGAGAGAGAGAGAGAGAGAGAGAGAGAGAGAGGGAGAGAGAGGGAGAGGGAGAGGGAGAGAGAGGGAGAGGGAGAGAGAGAGAGAGAGAGAGAGAGAGAGGGAGAGAGAGGGAGAGAGAGGGAGAGAGAGGGAGAGACAGAGAGGGGGGGAGAGAGAGAGAGAGAGGGAGAGAGAGAGAGATCCCCAAGGGTTGGTCCTTCCGCAGCTGGCGTGCATGACATGCTTACGCGTAGGAATGTGGGTCCTAATGCTTATCCAGCAGTTGCAGCGCAAGTGCATAATCAGCAGTTTGTGGATGAGAGCGGTGGTTGATGCCAGAAGTCCCCAAGTTGGTATGCAAATTGGTGGTGGCCCCCTTGTGCATCATAGAGCCATTGAATCCGTCCGAAAGGAAGCCATAGATAGACATGACCCCGCCCTTGCATTAGATCCACTACAGAGCAGAAGCTTCGGCATTAGCTTAGCATGCGTCGGCATTATTTGGCGACGGCCTCCCAACCCAAGAGCATCTTGCCAAATCGTTAGGCCAAGAAGATTTGTCATCAGCACAGCCCTGCGACCATTCAGGAAATCAAAAACGGATTTTCGGTGAAACTACGTCATTTAGGCAAGACACACAAAGTAGATGTCACTTCCTTGTATGATGCATTCAAGTCAGCAGATCTCTCATTGCAACATTGTCCCACGGACATGCAGGCAGCTGATGTGTTCACCAAGAGTTTGGATGCACCAAAATGTAACCTTGCCCTTTCTATGGCTGACATGTTTCCTGGTGAGCGACATAGCAGTCAGAGCTAGGCTTTAGGACTGAGGGCAGCAATTCGCGCCTCAGAAAAACAATGTTTTTACATGGTTTTACCCACCGTTGTTTGCTTCGTGTTAATTATTGCTATAAGTAGTTGTCCTATGCCAAGCTTTTCCGAAGAGCAGCAAGGCCTTTCGAAGTCGCTGATCGTCGAGCTTTCGCCGTAAAAACAGTTTTATTGAAGCTCCGATCTTTCAACCGGGAATTGTATCACCAATTGTGCTTGTACAGAATTTCACATCGATTGAGTACGCGGAATCCGGATCACTGTGCCAGGTGGGGCGGGCCCGCGCCCAGAGAGACTAGCCCAAACACTGTAGCCTGTGATTTGCACCTCCATATATATCGTAAGCTAGAAGCCCGATGACGTACATTGAGAGGGGGGGGGCAGAAAATATGGGGATAATCCACCATGTTTGGTATAGGCTTACCTTCTTCCATCGGGTCGGCTCAGGTTTGGTAAAAGGGTGCCCTTGCAGCTTTCGTGTTGTGCCCCGTGGTTTTACCTCACGATAGCTACTTTTTGTTTTCCCACTTGCCCTGACCAGAACAGAATGACATACCAGAACAGCTTCCAGGTGACACCTTTCCAGGCTTCAGCTTGGCTTCAGTTTGGCTTCATGGAATGATTGAAATGATGACTGCAATGACTGGAATCTTCGTCGTCTTCGTCTGAGGTCAAGTGCAAGCCGAGTAACCCAGACCATCGCCACGCGCTTCTCCTACCTCAAAGAGCTTGAAGGGTCGGGCTCTGAGCTGCTCCAAGCTTCTTAGGAAAAGCGCCGCAAAAAAACCCACTGTAAAGACTTCGTGGTGGGACTTCGTGGTGTGGAAAGTTGGTGTAGAAGTTCTTGAAAAATGGTTCGTCGCAGAGGTCAGTGAACTGTTTCCAAACTCAACATGACATTTGGGTGAAACAAACTGTTCCAGTATTACTGCACAAGGCGGTGGCGGAAGTTTCAAAGATAGTAAGCTAATGTAAGCTATAGGAAGAATTGGTTGGTTGGAGTGTCGGTGATGGAGCGAATCGACTGATGATGAAATTTTGGCATTGCTTTCATTGCTTTGCCAGCGAATCTAGCCCGGTGCGTTGCGTGTGAAGCATGTTCATGCTATCGAATGGTATGTCCTGTTTGTTTTGTAACAGGGGATCGAAACTTGGTTGTACTCGATGATGCGGTGAGTTTTTCAGAAGGTTCAACCCCTACAGAGTTCCAAAGTGTGGTTTTCCTTGGATCATTTTGATTTGCTGTCTATTTGCTTGTCTGTCTATCTGTCTTATATGTGTATGTTTTTGTCTTTCTGTCATTTGTTTGTCGATCCATTCATCTGTCTATCTGCTTTTCTGTCTCTCTGGCTGTCTATCTCTGTCTACGGTGCCTTGGCTGCATTTATATAAACTTTTCTTTTGAAATTCTATCTTTTGTTTTTCTTGACTGTTTTGATTTGTAATGTGTTTCAAGTTAGCTGTAGAACAACTCCAGCGGTGATGCAAATCAAAGTCTGACCACAGGGGTTTTATCTTTCTTGTACAGCAAAGAGATACCACGACAAGACCGTTCAAACCCCACACACGAAATCAGTTTGTACAACGAAGAACTTAGCTGTCACTCCCTGTATTCATCATGTAACTTCATCCATCGTTATCCATCTACTGGGCTATTCAGGTATTCAGCTAACGAAAGAAAGAACAGCAAAAACAAGACAGTTAAGGTAGGTTAGGGTGAGGTTACAACGAGACCATCACGGCCGACCGCAGGGCGCTCCAGCTCTTTTTGGCACAGGGCGCTCCAACGCTCTTAGATGAACTTCCAAAAGTGCTCCGAACATGACAGTTTTTAACGCTTTTGGCTTCCAAATCGTTAAAGCACGCGGCGTTTTGACACTTTTAGGAAGTTGAACTGCCAAAAGTGCCTCGAACCCGTCAGTTTTTAACACTTTTGATTTTCAAATGGTGAAATCACCGCACGTTCTTGCACTTTTCGACCACTCATCTCGACAGATTGCTCCGCACCCGCCGTTTTAGCAAGCCTACCTTTCGACCTCCCGGAGCCACAAACCATTGGAATAACTCAGTTTCGCGAGATTCCTAACATTTCGCGCGCGTGCATCTTCTTTCTTCTGACTCTCTCTCTCACTCTCTCTCTCTCTCTCGCTGTCTCCGTGTTGACTCTTGGCACTGACCTGCCTCAACTTTGGATATGTCGGAAATTTGACTTCTAAACTTCCTTCGATCAGTTCTTATGTAGCAACACTGGATCACTTGGGCAGCATGTCAAACTGCAAGATTCATCAAGGACGCAAGTGGCAGATAGTCAGATAGTGCTATAGAACTTATGTTAGTTTCCTTTGTTTTATTTCGCATTTGTGCATGGTCCCATGTGCACAATTGATAAACCTCCAGAAACATGAATGGAAAGTGCTTTTGCTCGAAAGCGTTGAGTTTCAGTATTTGCGAAGGTAAAAATTGGATTTGCAAATTCAAGTCTTCCCAGCCATCACAAAAAATCATGTCGATGGAATCAAGTCGATCTCAGCCAATCTATACTGCGTAGATTCTGCGTGAGTGTTTCCCCGCTTGGTGGCTGTTCCTTTTGGCCTGTGGCTGGGTGGTCTACTCAAGTTGCCAAAAGACTCCAAAATCATTTATCCTGACTGCATTAACCCTGTTCATTGACAATACGTATATTTGAACCACACAGTGCTGTCTTCCAATCACAACGTAGGTTTGTCTGAAAGAATTTTGAACTGTGCCGTACCAGGCACTTCCCCGTTAGAGACAGATGTCATAGCACCGGTGCCATCATAAAACATCAATGGACATCATGATAGATGCCATTTCACAACAGATCATGATACGATCAAACAGTATATATCACAAGATCAGTTTTGTTGGCATCTATTCTATGGCTATGACATGCTATGACTCATAGATGCCAATACACACCGCTGACAGGCTGCAGAGAAACCTGGAGGCGTTGAGAACTCGATGCCGACCAGGATGTCATCTCCGCCAGGTGCTCCGGTGCTACCATTTGCTACCACAACTTCGTTTTTTTTGCAGAAAAAAACGTTGACACACACTGAAAGACATTGACATGGACATACGTTGACATACATCGACATGGTGGCGGCCGGCGGCCGGCAACCCCTGGCCGCCACCCCCCCCATGCGCTGGCTGCAGTAGTGAGCTTGGACCATGGTTTACAGGTGAAAGTGGCATCTGGAATCTTGACAACTTTGAACAGTATCCTGGACGAACTGGCTTGGACCTCAATGTTTTCATTACAAGTCTTGCAGCACGGGCATATGATTTTCATGTCTTCATCCATGGTTGTGACGTTCTGATTGTATTGTGGGTACAGTGTCCTTACAGTTACGGTGTCGTCACGTTGTCTATCATGTGATGATATGTTAGGATTTGTTTGAGTGATTCAGTTTGTGTGATGAAGACCCTTCCTGGGATCCGAGTCCGAGCATGTTGTTCCTACCACATTTCTTGAACCAGCCGTGAAGTGAGTTTCACTTGAGTTGCGTGCCATTCACATGCTGCCGAAACGATGTTCTGACATGCAAAAGTCACTAGTCTGTGGCATTCACTGTGAATATCCTTCAATATCCCATTGGAATTAGTGAAATGATGATAAATATTGATAAATTATGAGTTGATTCCAATTGATTCCTTTATGCAGCATTGTGGGTGAGACCGTGAGACCCAGTGATCCTAGTGTACAGGAATTGTTTCTTGACGGTTCAGGATTCGGAGGAATCTTCGAAGAGTGCAAAGTGCACCATTTGCACGTTCTGTTTTATTAGTGCGGGAGCGCGTTGAAGAGCACGAATCGCTTCAGGTTTCTTGCAGCTCTCGTTTCAATGATTTTGGTTCCATTGGATTCGGAAAGGTTCAGAGGGTCTATGTATTAAATGCCAGGCAACGTAAGGCAACATATCTCTGAAAGATTTGCATCCATGCTGCTTCGAACTCACAGGAAAGGACCAGTTAGATCCAATGATGTAGCACCTACCTGGAAAGATATCATATAACAAAGACAGAGACAAGTCAGTCATTGCTGATCTATCAAAATCCAAATCATTCAAAATATACCATCTGAAACGTTCCGAATTTTTCAAGCTCTACTCTTGCTGCCACTGGCCGAGAACATAAGATTTTCGAGTACTGCACAGCACAGTACGGCCGAGTTTAAGGGCGCGGCAAAGGTTCCACGGCACTTTTTGCAACTCGGTTGTTGAAAATGTGGTGCGTTTGCTTCATGCAGGGTGCTGTATCACACTCAGAATGAAAAGGCTTACTGAATTTGTGAAGTCCACTTTGTACGTATTTGTACGGCCAGGCGGTGTGTGTTGCCCGGAGATTTACAGGGACGTTCCCGGCAGTTTTATGAAGATATCTTACATGTTATTTCCCATTTCAATATAGAGTTCAAGGGGGTGGCACATTTTATTCCCTCATGATGATATGAAGATATCTGGCATGTTATTTCCCATGTCAATATATAGTTCAAGAGGGCGGCAGATTTTAATTCCTCATAATCATATGTAGATACCTGACATGTTATTTCCCATTTCAATATATATATATATAATTATATATATAGTTCAAGGGGGTTGCTGATTTTAATTCTTCATGATGATATGAAGATATCTGACATGTTATTTCCCATTTCAATATATAGTTCAAGGGGGTGGCGGATTTTCATCCCTCATGATGATTTGAAGATATCTGACATGTTATTTCCCATTTCAATATAGAGTTCAAGGGGGTGGCGGGTTTTAATCCCTCATAATGATATGAAGATATCTGACATGTTATTACACATTTCGATATAGAGTTCAAGGGGGTGGCAGATTTTAATCCCTCATGATGATATGAAGATACCTGACATGTTATTTCCCATTTCAAGATATAATTCAAGGGGGTGGCAGATTTTAATCGCTCATGATGATATGAAGATATCTGACATGTTATTTCCCATTTCAATATATAGTTCAAGGGGGTGGCAGATTTTAATCCCTCATGATGATATGAAGATACCTGACATGTTATTTCCCATTTCAATATATAATTCAAGGGGGTGGCAGATTTTAATCGCTCATGATGATATGAAGATATCTGACATGTTATTTCCCATTTCAATATATAGTTCAAGGGGGTGGCAGATTTTAATCCCTCATGATGATATGAAGATCAAGTTTCATGTTATTCCTAATTTTAATATATAGTTCAGAGGGGGTGGCAGATTTTAATCCCTCAGGATATCTTAACATGTTATGATCTATTTCTTGATTGCCGCACCCAGCCTATACTGGGTTCGCAAGTTGTACTGGGCACTGGCTGCTTGCCAAGCGATGCGATCGCGGTCGTTATCATCATCATCATCATCATCATCATCATCCAACATCATCCAACATCATCTAACATCATCTAACATCATCTAACATCATAGTTGTGGGTCTGGGCAACACACGGTGCCTGTGGGTATTTGTACGTTCAAGTTTGGCGTTGCATTTGACCAAACACTTCGTCCGAAACACGGCCAAAATAACGGCGTTGAAAAGGATCAAGTTTGACTCATTTGACGCTTTCGCATGTTGACGGTGACGGTCTCTTGGATCACGAGCGATGCGCAGGACTTTGAGCGTGGCCACCAGAAGGAGCTTTCAAGCTTAAAGAGCCACCGCCAAGACCCTAAAGATGAACCGAAGATGAACCAAAGATGAGCCAAAGATGAGCCAAAGAGATATTAGGTTAAGAAAACACATACCATAAAGAGATTCAGGATTTCAAGATATTCAAAGCACGTGAGGAAGAATTAGACACATCTCACAAAAAGCAAAGCGTTTAAAAAATTGGCAAAGACATCACGGACATTTGGACTGCTTGGAATGAAAGTGAAGACACGTTTGATGATGTTTGATGCAGAATCTGACAAACACCCGAGGATATCGTTTTGGATCATGCCTAGATACGCTGTTCTGAAATTTGGTGGTGAAAAAAATCAATGCTTGCACATCCTCCATACGCGTAGTACTTCCTTCTTGCAATCGAGTGAGAGCTGACTAACTTGTTTGTATGTAGTGCATGGTGGGTATTCTTCCTGCAAGAATCCTTTGAAGAGACGGCTTGTTGAGGCAGCTGATGACAATCGAGAGCCGGGTGCGAGAAGTATTCAAGTTTGTACCCAAGTGTGTGGAGTTTTTGCATGCCTAAGTCAAAGTACATCACAAGATATCACAGGTCATGGTCAGCAGAAAAGAGTCATGTTTGCCCTGTCAGACCTTTGCATCTCTAGGAGAAAGACAATGCTCAGGTGCCTTCTCTTTAATCTTCCATAATCTGTGGATATTTTTGGTGTGTTCCCTTTGGACAGTTGCAGTGACACAATGGAAATTGAAGCCGCCGTTGCTGTTGCAGGATGACAAGATATGACAAGCCCTGTCAGGCCCTGACATTCGGAGCCGCCGCGTCCTCCGGCGTCGCAGCCTCGTGAAAGAGCGTTGATCACAAGATTTCCGTTGAAACGGCCAAAATTTCTGTGGAGCCCCCGTTCCCCCCGAAAAGGGAGTTCAGCTAACCTTAGCTCGAACTAGATTGTAGATAATTGTAGCTCGTACATGCTCGTACTATAGGTTCATTACGTTTGATTCGTTCTAAAAAAATAAAATCCGGTTTCTTGTTGCAAGAGTTTCCAATGTTTCATGGATATTGTTCGTTCAGAAATACAAGCGCTCGGACAAAAGACTTTGCAAATCTTTGCAGTGAATTTCCCCATGTCCGTTCAGCTTTTCCAAAGCCAGACCAAGTCTTTGTCATTCGGACATTCATTTTGTTTATCGACGTCGAGCTGTTTACATCTTATTTACTCTTATTTCGTTTTCCCTGTGTATTCTTCATGTGTTCATCAATAATGTATGAAATTTCATGAGAATTCATTCTGGATGTATTCTTGGTGTTCCATGTACTTTCAATTGACTCAAATTGATGACGTATTTCCAGAGGCGAGAAAGCGCAGCATCGGCTCCAAGTGGAGTCAAGTGGAGCCAGCAGGTGGGAAGTTGGTTTAAATCATCAAAAATCATCATATTTCCCCAATGTTTGATGCTTAAATGATCTTAAATCCATCCAGCTCACTTTGAGCTTAAATTCTAAGAGCCTGGATATTTTCTTCTGCTGGGGGTTCCCAAGAATGAGGGACACCATACAAGACGGGGTGGATCTGATTGGATGCTATCCAACGTCATTGCATGTTTTTGCAGGCTATGATTCTGGTAGAACAACTGATGCAGAATCATAGCTGGCTCATAGCTGGCCTTGGCGATGGAGCAGGTTGCCTGAGACAGGCAATCACAACAGCAAGCTACAACCATGACGAGGGAAACAGCAATAGGGATCAGAACCACTAGGACATGCTAGGACAACCAAAATGATAAAAAAGTAGAGCACGTCATAGAATCTATACAACGAGGACGATGATGATGACGACGACGACGACGACGAAAACAACAACGACGACAACGATGAGACACGAGAACACGAAGGAAAAAAGGCTGATAACAATTTGCAACACACCAGTGAAGTGACCAAATCGCATCTACATCCATCCTTGAAAAAGGCCAAGATTCCTAGCACCTGGAAAACCATCACGATATCTAATCTTGGGGAGATCAGAAAGTATAAAGGAACATCAATGAACATCATACAAATGAATAAATATATAATATAAATAAATAAATATATATATATGTATATAATATCACGTCATATCGCGTCGTACTTCTGGACAATGCACTGTGGCAATATGTGGCACTGCCAAGAATGAAAGGTATGACTCTAGCGGTTGCTGACTGACCTGCCGACTGCTAAACCTCTTCACTACCATCGCTGCAATCCTGTCTATTTGAAGCTTATTCTCTTCGTCTCTCTGAGATTCTCTTATTCTTTTCATCAATAATATCATCAATAAATCATAATCAATCTCTCTATTCACCTCTTCGTCAATCTCTTGTTTCATTTTGTCATTCTCTGCTCTGCTTTATGATGGTTATTAAATGATAAGTACGGGTAACGGATTTGTTGTTGTACATTTACATGAATGAATATCCATACATTCATGTATGATTGGCAAAATTGAGCAAATTGGTTGTTAGTTTCGATATTTTCCATACTTTCAACCCCCCTATGATGATTCCAATTGGCAAGCAGGACACCACTGGGCAGCAATGGTGCCGCCTGAGATGCTGAAGATCGCCTGGAAAGTTCAATCGGCTTAGGCGCACCTGCCATGGTGGAGGGTTGAGGAGGTACAGGTAAGCAAGGAGAGAACGGATGGAAGATGATGGAAGAAATGGTAAAAAGGTTTGAAGTGGATGAATGGAACTAAATTGTAAAATGAACATGTGAAGATTTTACAAAAGAAGTGACGCCTGACTCCAGGAACCTGAGCCACCCCACAGACATCCACCATCCGGTCAGTTGTGAGTGCTACGCAGCCATTTGTGCAAAGGTCTCAGACTGGATTCCAGACGCTCGCACGTGCTCGCACCATGTCCTTGGCTCTGGGCGGCCTTCCAAGCGTGCTGCCGCAGGACAAGCTGGCGGAACTCAAGGAGACCGCGGCGAAGCTCTGCGCGCCAGGCCGGGTGTGGTGACGCGTGGTCATGTGAAAAATGTGAAAAACCCAATGGCCATGCAATTGAAATTCCGATTCAGCCATGAAAAAGGATAAGAAAAAGGACCGGATAACCCATGATAACCCATGATAACCCCACATGTTAGGCTTCACAATGCGAAATAGAGAAAAGACGGTGGAGATAGATAATGTAGAAGCGTGCGGGACATGATTGCGTGACAGGGAAGTTGTGTTGATGTTTGTGTGAGAGCGATCGCGTGTTGATGTCTGTGTGTTGATGATTGTGTGTCGATGGCTGTGTGGCAGTGATGTTGCGTTTATGTGTGTGTGACAGTGATGGTGTGTTGATGTCTGTGTGATAGTCATGGTGTGTTGATGGTGTGTGTGTTGATGATAGCGTGTTGACGTGTCTGTGATAGCATGGCGTGTTAATGATAGGGTGTGTGAAACCACTCCGCGGCCCAAAGCGGCAACGCACGCACCAGCTCAAGTCAAGTCCCTATGACGTGCCATGCCTGCCACACGAAACAGCAGCCAGATGCACCAAATGCTGCGCCTGCCACGCGAAGCCATCCCGCGCCCCAAAGTGGCACCGCGCGCACCAGCTTAAGTCATGGTGTGATATGGTGTGATATGGTGTGTGATGATGTCTTGCGGACAGTGCTGGGGTGATGATGCGTGATACGGAGGGTATCGTGATGTCTGTGCGATAGTGATTTGTATTATTGATGCGATGTGATGTGCTGACGGACGGACGACGGACGGAGGAGAAGGAGGAGGAGAAGGAGAAGCGGGAGATGCAGCGCCAAAAAAAAGAACCCCACACGGAGATGTGGGGAAAAATAGGTTGAAGTACCAACACGTTGGTTGTAAACTGTAACCTCTCGAAGCCACTTTTCTATACTTTTCTCAGATATTTGTGTGTGTGTGTCAAGTTGTTGGCGACCAAGTGTCCAAGACCTATTTGAAGTTGATGGTACGACCTTTTTCAGGGTAACTTGGGGCCAGGTGACCAATGTTGGTATGTACACCATGCACAAGAGTTGCGATCATTTTTTTGGGTCTTGTACCATTAAATCCTATTAAAATCTATTAAACTGATATTAAATGTCATTATCTTAAGCCCAATTAAAGTTACTAAATCACCATAGTTATGTTTCCACTTGTTGGCCCACCATTGACCATATTGACCCGCCTTGATATGCCACTGAGGCAAGGGTTTCTTGGCCGCTGATGAAAGTGGTGGGCCGTGGCTCAGGGCGCGTCATGCAGAAGCGGCAAAGATCCCAGACGCTGGGCCTCACTGGGCTGTTGATCCGGGCCTGAGCGTTGATGAAAAATACCAGTTGAACCGCCATGAACAATGATTTGAAAATAACATACGTGACCCGGGTTAACCCGGAAAATGGTGATTTCACCCAAAATGAAGATTGGATGGGATTTATAGCTGCTTTTTTTTTCCTTCACGGGGTGGGAGTGGATTGGATGGAAGCATAAGGACACGGATTGAAGACATGTTGCAAATGATGAGATTGTGGCAGGTGAGCGCAGGATTTGGGCAATCTTTAAAATACTTTTACCGACTTTTACCATCTTTTAGCCATAGCCATGTTGAGCCTGCCAGTCTGCCAGTGGATTTAGAGCCAGGACAGTTGTGGTGCTGTGACATGCTGTGACATGCTGTGACATGCTGTGACATGCTGTGACATGCTGTGACATGCTGTGACCCAGGATGTGGCCGAGAACAGGGCAGAGTACCGGTCAATGTGCTTCTCGACTCCCGGCTTGAGCGAGCACATCGGCGGAGTGATCCTCCACTGGGAGACGCTGTTTCAACGGGATGCACAGGGCAAGGCCATAGTGGACATCATCAAGGACAATGGCATGATCCCTGGTATCAAGGTGGACAAGGGCTACAACAAGAAGCTTGGATTTGGTGATTTTCTATGATTTCTTAATTTCCCAATTGGTTAAGCCACAAAAAATTGGGGAACCTACTGGGATCTGGTGGATTTTCCATAGCTATGTTCGTTTCGTTTACTGGAAGGTATCTCCGCTTATCCGTCCATGAATTACCCAAAAATGATAAGTTGATTGTCTACGACCCAGCCAAAGAATCAACCTTCAAAAAGATGGAAAAACAAAATTGTACAAAAACGATGGTGCGTTGAACCTTTCCTATCTTTTTGGGGCTTAAACGGGTCAAACAATATGTTTTCTTCGTTTCTTGGTGTCACTTGGACAGATCTTCGCATTCTTCGCAACTCCAAGGAAGGGCATCTGGGGAACCCCGAAAGGCCCTTTGGGACACCCAGAGGTGGCCACTGTTGGCTTGGATGACCTGCAGCAAAGATGCCAGCAGGCAGGGGTGCTCCAAGCGGTCCAAGCCACTGAAATGGTGACAGTGAAGCATGGTGAACTATGGGAAATTATGGTGAGTTAGTCTAAACTATGGTACATCATGGCAAATTATAGATGATCATAGATAGCATAGCAACTCTTGGATGGAAAATGGGTAATCTTACCATAGTTTAAGATATGTTATCTCTTTATCTAGCCATATCTAGCCATTTTTCTCCATATCTGGTGTCTTTGCTCCCAGGCCTATGAGCAGGGTGCCCGCTTTGCCAAGTGGCGCAACGTGCTGCAGTTGGACCCGGCGAAGCGTATGCCCACAGAGCTGGCGATCGCAGATACCGTGCACACCTTGGCTCGCTATGCCTCCATCTCTCAGAGTGAGGGCTTGGTGCCCATTGTGGAGCCTGAAATCGTTCCCAATGGCCACTCTGCCGGACTCTGCCGCGGGGCTTGGGGGAGGCTGGAACACGACCTGGAACTCTTCTAATGATACTAATTATATATATATATATATACACATCCGTATACCTCCAATTACTATGATGCTCACTGCTCACCAGAACGTAACTTGGCCTTCTGTTGGAACATGTTGGAACATGTTGGAACTAAGGCGATCATGACATCTACTACTGCGCCCAAATGACTGAGAAGGTTTTGGCTGCGCAGTTCAAGGCCCTGGCAGACCACCACATCTACTTGGAGGGTGCTGTCTTGAAGCCCAACATGGTGAAGAATGGCCTTGGTGGCCCGAAAGCCAGTGCTGAGACCATTGCCGCCCTGACTTGCCAAACTTTGCTGCGCACGGTGCCTCCCGCCATGCCTGGAATCTTCTTCTTGTCGGGCGAGTCAGCTCGGAATGAAGACAACGAGGAAGAGGCAACCATCAACTTGAGCACCATGAACAGCCTGTTTGCGGGCAAGCTGCCATGGCACCTCTCCTTCTCCTATGGCAAAGCTTTGCAGAGGACTTGTATTGTCACGTGGTTAGGCAAGGCTGAGAACAAGTATGGTGCCCAAAAGGCCTTGAAGGCACGAGCCAAGGCGAACTCTGATGCTTGCTTTGGCAAATACAAGGCAGGCAGTTGTCGAAGCCTTGGACCTGATGATGCTAGCAGCGTGCCTGCTGGACCTTACTGAGTAAGTGAGCTGCTAAATCCCTGCGGGTGCTCCGCAGCACTAGTAGGCTGCAGGAGGTACCTATTTCCGATATGCTTTCCACAGGATTTTCTATAGGATTTCAGGTTGATCAGATCCTGCCATGACTGATCTTTGGTGGCCTTCACTTGTTGCAAGCACATTAGTTTGGGCTGTCATGACTTGCAAGTGAGCAAATGTATGTCTCTCTATTTAGCGAGAGATGCGAAGAGGTTGAATCGGCTCCGCTGTCATTTGGTGCAGCTGCAAGTCATCTGTACAGAGTAGTTCTTAAAGCGGTGCAGCTTGCAAGGCCGTAGGGCTGAACTTGTTTCAAGCACAGTAATTGGCGCTGTCGTGACTTGTAAGTGGGCAAGGATGGCAAGGCAATGTATGTTTCCCAATCTAGTGGCTTGGCTGTTTTGTCAGCGTATTGACACAACCGATATGTCCTAGGGTGTCCTCTTGGAAATGGAATGTTGAGAGAGGCTTGGACCGTTCAGTGAACATGGTCTGTTCAATTTGACAAAGTGAGAAGACATTGTAAAATAACATTGACCTTGCAGTTCACTGGGGAAAGTCACGATTGACCAAGTATGTATAGATTGCCAGAGCTTTCGTTTACCCGTTGGCCTCGCCATAAGGGCGTGGCTTTGCACCCGTTGGGTGGTTCACCTGTTGAAGAGGACACACCATGCGAGAAAGATGGAGAAAGGATGAGAAAGGAAAATGGGAGAATCACCGACTCAACACGGGAATAATGATCAACATATACAGTACTTGTATGTCTCGGACATGTTGTATATATCTGGGAGGGTATATATATATAAATATAAATATATATATAATTGTTTTTCTTTTCTTTTTTGTTTTTCAGTCTGGGGCAGTTTTCCTTTATATTAGCTGCATGGAAGAACTTGTAAAATGAACATGTGAAGATTTTACAAAAGAAATGACGCCTGACTCCAGGACGTCCAGGAAACTGAGCCCACCCCACAGACATCCACCATCCGGTCAGTTGTGAGTGCTACGCAGCCATTTGTGCAAAGGTCTCAGACTGGATTCCAGACGCTCGCACGTGCTCGCACCATGTCCTTGGCTCTGGGCGGCCTTCCAAGCGTGCTGCCGCAGGACAAGCTGGCGGAACTCAAGGAGACCGCGGCGAAGCTCTGCGCGCCAGGCTGGGTGTGGTGACGTGTGGTCAAACAAAATGAAAAATGTGAAAAACCCAATGGCCATGCAATTGAAATTCAGCCATGAAAAAAGACCAAAAAATGGACCGGATGACCGGATAACCCATGAAAAACTCCACATGTTAGGCTTTACAATGCGAAATAGAGAAAAGTTGGTGGAGATAGATAATGTAGAAGCGTGCGGGACATGATTGCGTGACAGGGAAGTTGTGTTGATGTCTGTGTGATAGTAATGGTGTGTTGATGTCTGTGTGACAGTGTGGTGATGTCTGTGTGATAGCCATGGTGTGATGACGTCTGTGTGTCTTGATGATGGCATATCAAAATCCCACCCCCTCCGGCAAGTACATGCAAAGTCACATCTTACACGATCAAAATTCCACCTCCTCTTTGCAAGTACATGCACGTCAACACGCTATTATCAACACACAGACCGTCAGAACAAGGTTGACTTCTTCTTCGGTAAACCATGACTCGTAAACAATGCTTCGTAAACCATGACTCGTAAACTATGACTCGTAAACAATGCTTCTAAACCGAGATGCGAAAACTATGTTTGATAGCATGGCATGTTGATCACTCCGCGGCCCAAAGCGGCAACGCGCGCACCAGCTCAAGTCAAGTCCCTAGGACGTGCCATGCCTGCCACACGAATTGCAATGCACGTGCTCCAAGTCCCATGCCTGCCACATGAAACAGCAGCCAGATGCACCAAATGCTGTACTGCCACGCGAAACCATCCCACGCCCCAAAGCGGCAACGTGCGCACCAGCTTAAGTCAGTGTGATGATGTCTTGGTGACAATGCTGGTGTGATGATGCGTGATACGGAGGGTGTCGTGATGTCTGTGTGACAGTGATTTGTATTTTTACGATGTGATGTGCTGACGGACGGACGATGGACGGAGGAGGAGGAGGAGAAGGAGAAGCGGGAGATGCAGTGCCAAAAACAAGAACTCCACACAGAGATGTGGGGAAAAATAGGTTGAAGTACCAACACGTTGGTTGTAAACTGCAACCTCTCGAGGCGACTTTTCTATACTTTTCTCAGATATTTGTGTGTGTCGAGTTGTTGGCGGCCAAGTGTCCAAGACCTATTTGAAGTTGATGGTACAACCTTTTTCAGGGTAACTTGGGGCCAGGTGACCAATGTTGGTACGTACACCATGCAGTACACAAGAGTTGCGATCATTTTTTTGGGTCTCGTACCATTAAATCCTATTAAATGATATTAAAACATGTCATTATCTTAGTCTTAAACCCTATTAAAATTACTAAATCACAATATGTTTCCACTTGTTTGCCAACCATTGACCATATTGACCCGCCTTGATATGCCACTGAGATCCACTGAGGCAAGGGTTTCTTGGCCGCTGATGAAAGTGGTGGGCCGTGGCTCAGGGTGCGTCATGCCGAAGCGGCAAAAATCCCAGACACTGGGCCTCACTGGGCCGTTGATCCGGGCCTGAGCGCGTTGACGAAAAATCCCAGTTGAACAATTTGAAAATAACATACATAACCCGGTTATAACCCGGGTTGACCCGGTTGAAGCATAGGAAAATATAGGAGGAAAATGGATGAAAATGGTGATTTCACCCAAAATGAAGATTGGATGGGATTTATAGCTGCTTTTTATCTTTTTTTTCCCTCACGGGGTGGGAGTGGATTGGATGGAAGCATAAGGACACGGATTGAAGACATGTTGCAAATGATGAGATTGTGGCAGGTGAGCGCAGGATTTGGGCAATCTTTAACATACTTTTAGCATCTTTTAGCCATAGCCATGTTGAAGACATGTTGCAAATGATGAGATTGTGGCAGGTGAGCGCAGGATTTGGGCAATCTTTAACATACTTTTAGCATCTTTTAGCCATAGCCATGTTGAGCCTGCCAGTCTGCCAGTGGATTTAGAGCCAGGACAGTTGTGGTGCTGTGACATGCTGTGACATGCTGTGACATGCTGTGACATGCTGTGACCCAGGATGTGGCCGAGAACAGGGCAGAGTACCGGTCAATGTGCTTCTCGACTCCCGGCTTGAGCGAGCACATCGGCGGAGTGATCCTCCACTGGGAGACGCTGTTTCAACGGGATGCACAGGGCAAGGCCATAGTAGACATCATCAAGGACAATGGCATGATCCCTGGTATCAAGGTGGACAAGGGCTACAACAAGAAGCTTGGATTTGGTGATTTTCTATGGTTTTCTTAATTTCCCAATTGGTTAAGCCACAAAAAATTGGGGAATCTACTGGGAATACCCAATACGGTAATTTAAGCTACAGCTATGGAAATCCATAGGTGTCCCGTTCGGACATGATCTACTTGATCTGGTGGATTTTCCATAGCTATGTTCGTTTCGTTTACTGGAAGGTATCCCCGCTTATCCGTCCATGAATTACCCCAAAATGATAAGTTGATTGTCTACGACCCAGCCAATGAATCAACCTTCAAAAAGATGGAAAAGCAAAAAAGCAAAATTGTACAAAAACGATGGTGCGTTGAACCTTTCCTATTTTTGGGGGCTTAAACGCCTTAAACGGCTTAAACAATATTTTTTTTTGTTTCTTGGTGTCACTTGGACACATCTTCGCATTCTTCGCAACTCCAAGGAAGGGCATCTGGGGAACCCCGAAAGGCCCTTTGGGACACCCAGAGGTGGCCACTGTTGGCTTGGATGACCTGCAGCAAAGATGCCAGCAGGCAGGGGTGCTCCAAGCGGTCCAAACCACTGAAATGGTGATGGTAAAGCATGGTGAACTATGGGAAATTATGGTGAGTTAGTCTAAACTATGGTACATCATGGCAAATTATAGATGATCATAGATAGCATAGCAACTCTTGGATGGAAAATGGGTAATCTTACCATAGTTTAAGATATGTTATCTCTGATTCTAGCCATATCTAGCCATTTTCCTCCATATCTGGTGTCTTTGCTCCCAGGCCTATGAGCAGGGCGCCCGATTTGCCAAGTGGCGCAACGTGCTGCAGTTGGACCCGGCGAAGCGTATGCCCACAGAGCTGGCGATCGCAGATACCGTGCACACCTTGGCTCGCTATGCCTCCATCTCTCAGAGCGAGGGCTTGGTGCCCATTGTGGAGCCTGAAATCGTTCCCAATGGCCACTCTGCCGGACTCTGCCGCGGGGCTTGGGGGAGGCTGGGAACATGACCTGGAACTCTTGCTAATGATACTAATTATACGTGTGTATATATATATATCTCTATTATATATATACATCTGTATTAGTATGCTACGAATTACTACGATGCTAACTGCTCACCAGAATGTTGGAACATGTAGGAACATGTTGGAACTAAGGCGATCATGACATCTACTACTGCGCTCAAATGACTGAGAAGGTTTTGGCTGCGCAGTTCAAGGCCCTGGCAGACCACCACATCTACTTGGAGGGTGCTGTCTTGAAGCCCAACATGGTGAAGAATGGCCTTGGTGGCCCGAAAGCCAGTGCTGAGACCATTGCCGCCCTGACTTGCCAAACTTTGCTGCGCACGGTGCCTCCCGCCATGCCTGGAATCTTCTTCTTGTCGGGCGAGTCAGCTCGGAATGAAGACAACGAGGAAGAGGCAACCATCAACTTGAGCACCATGAACAGCCTGTTTGCGGGCAAGCTGCCATGGCACCTCTCCTTCTCCTATGGCAAAGCTTTGCAGAGGACCTGTATTGTCACGTGGTTAGGCAAGGCTGAGAACAAGGATGCTGCCCAAAAGGCCTTGAAGGCACGAGCCAAGGCGAACTCTGATGCTTGCTTTGGCAAATACAAGGCAGGCAGTTGTCGAAGCCTTGGACCTGATGATGCTAGCAGCGTGCCTGCTGGACCTTACTGAGTAAGTGAGCTGCTAAATCCCTGCAGGTGCTCCGCAGCACTAGTAGGCTGCAGGAGGTACCTATTCCCGATATGCTTTCCACAGGATTTTCTATAGGATTTCAGGTTGATCAGATCCTGCCATGACTGATCTTTGGTGGCCTTCACTTGTTGCAAGCACATTAGTTTGGGCTGTCATGACTTGCAAGTGGGCAAATGTATCTCTCTCAATAGCGAGAGATGCGAAGAGGTTGAATCGGCTCGGTTGTCATTTGATGCAACTGCGTTCAACTGCAAGTCATCTGTACAGAGTAGTTCGTAAAGCGGTGCAGCTTGCAAGGCTGTAGGGCTGAACTTGTTTGAAGCACAGTAATTGGCGCTGTCGTGACTTGCAAGTGGGCAAGGATGGCAAGGCAATGTATGTTTCCCAATCTAGTGGCTCGGCTGTTTTGTCAGCGCATTGACACAACCCTAATATGTCCTAGGGTGTCATCTTGGAAAGTTGGAATGTTGAGAGAGGCTTGGACCGTTCAGTGAACATGGTTTGTTCAATTTGACAAAGTGAGAAGACATTGTAAAAGAACATTGACCTTGCAGTTCACTGGGGAAAGTCACGATTGACCAAGCATGTATAGATTGCGAGAGCTTTCGTTTACCCGTTGGCCTCGCCATAAGGGCGTGGCTTTGCACCCGTTGGGTGGTTCACCTGTTGAAGAGGACACACCATGCGAGAAAGATGGAGCAAGGATGAGAAAGGAAAATGGGAGAATCACCGACTCAACACGGGAATAATGATCAACATATACAGTATGTCTCGGACATGTTGTATATATCTGGGAGGGTATATATATATAATTGTTTTTCTTTTCTTTTTTGTTTTTCAGTCTGGGGAAGTTTTCCTTGCTATTAGCTGCATGGAAGAACTTGTAAAATGAACATGTGAAGATTTTACAAAAGAAGTGACGCCTGACTCCAGGAAACTGAGCCACCCCACATCCACCATCCGGTCAGTTGTGAGTGCTACGCTGCCATTTGTGCAAAGGTCTCAGACTGGATTCCAGACGCTCGCACGTGCTCGCACCATGTCCTTGGCTCTGGGTGGCCTTCCAAGCGTGCTGCCACAGGACAAGCTGGCGGAACTCAAGGAGACCGCGGCGAAGCTCTGCGCGCCAGGCCGGGTGTGGTGACGTGTGGTCAAACAATGTGAAAAATGTGAAAAACCCAATGGCCATGCAATTGAAATTCAGCCATGAACAAAGACCAAAAAATGGACCGGATGACCGGATAACCCATGATAACACCACATGTTAAGCTTTACAATGCGAAATAGAGAAAAGTTGGTGGAGATAGATAATGTAGAAGCGTGCGGGACATGATTGCGTGACAGGGAAGTTGTGTTGACGTTTGTGTGATAGTGATCTTGTGTTGATGTCTGTGTGTTGATCGATGGCTGTGGCAGTGATGTTGTGTTGATGTTTGTGTGACAGTGTGGTGATGTCTGTGTGATAGCCATGGTGTGATGACGTCTGTGTGTCTTGATGATGGCATGTCGACGTCTGTGTGTTGATGATAGGGTGTGTGAAACCACTCCGCGGCCCAAAGCGGCAACGCGCGCACCAGCTCAAGTCAAGTCCCTATGACGTGCCACGCCTGCCACACGAATTGCAATGCACGTGCTCGGGAGATGCAGTGCCAAAAACAAGAACTCCACACGGAGATGTGGGGAAAAATAGGTTGAAGTACCAACACGTTGGTTGTAAACTGCAACCTCTGGAAGCCACTTTTCTATACTTTTCTCAGATATTTGTGTGTGTCAAGTTGTTGGCGGCCAAGTGTCCAAGACCTATTTGAAATTGATGGTACAACCTTTTTCAGGGTAACTTGGGGCCAGGTGACCAATGTTGGTATGTACACCATGCAGTACACAAGAGTTGCGATCATTTTTTGGGGTCTCGTAACTCGTACCATTAAATCCTATTAAATGATATTAAAACATGTCATTATCTTAGTCTTAAACCCTATTAAAATTACTAAATCACAATATGTTTCCACTTGTTTGCCAACCATTGACCATATTGACCCGCCTTGATATGCCACTGAGATCCACTGAGGCAAGGGTTTCTTGGCCGCTGATGAAAGTGGTGGGCCGTGGCTCAGGGCGCGTCATGCCGAAGCGGCAAAAATCCCAGACACTGGGCCTCACTGGGCCGTTGATCCGGGCCTGAGCGCGTTGACGAAAAATCCCAGTTGAACAATTTGAAAATAACATACATAACCCGGTTATAACCCGGGTTGACCCGGTTGAAGCATAGGAAAATATAGGAGGAAAATGGATGAAAATGGTGATTTCACCCAAAATGAAGATTGGATGGGATTTATAGCTGCTTTTTATCTTTTTTTTCCTTCACGGGGTGGGAGTGGATTGGATGGAAGCATAAGGACACGGATTGAAGACATGTTGCAAATGATGAGATTGTGGCAGGTGAGCGCAGGATTTGGGCAATCTTTAACATACTTTTAGCATCTTTTAGCCATAGCCATGTTGAGCCTGCCAGTCTGCCAGTGGATTTAGAGCCAGGACAGTTGTGGTGCTGTGACATGATGTGACATGCTGTGACATGCTGTGACATGCTGTGACATGCTCTGACCCAGGATGTGGCCGAGAACAGGGCAGAGTACCGGTCAATGTGCTTCTCGACTCCCGGCTTGAGCGAGCACATCGGCGGAGTGATCCTCCACTGGGAGACGCTGTTTCAACGGGATGCACAGGGCAAGGCCATAGTGGACATCATCAAGGACAATGGCATGATCCCTGGTATCAAGGTGGACAAGGGCTACAACAAGAAGCTTGGATTTGGTGATTTTATGGTTTTCTTAATTTCCCAATTGGTTAAGCCACAAAAAATTGGGGAATCTACTGGGAATACCCAATACGGTTTAAGCTATAGCTATGGAAATCCATAGGTGTCCCGTTCGGAAATGATCTACTTGATCAGGTGGATTTTCCATAGCTATGTTCGTTTCGTTTACTGGAAGGTATCTCCGCTTATCCGTCCATGAATTACCCCAAAATGATAAGTTGATTGGTGTAGACCCAGCCAAAGAATCAACCTTCAAAAAGATGGAAAAGCAAAATTGTACAAAAACGATGGAAACGGGGTTAAACAATATGTTTTCTTCGTTTCTTGGTGTCACTTGGACAGATCTTCGCATTCTTCGCAACTCCAAGGAAGGGCATCTGGGGAACCCCGAAAGGCCCTTTGGGACACCCAGAGGTGGCCACTGTTGGCTTGGATGACCTGCAGCAAAGATGCCAGCAGGCAGGGGTGCTCCAAGCGGTCCAAGCCACTGAAATGGTGACAGTAAAGCATGGTGAACTATGGGAAATTATGGTGAGTTAGTCTAAACTATGGTACATCATGGCAAATTATAGATGATCGTAGATAGCATAGCAACTCTTGGATGGAAAATGGGTAATCTTACCATAGTTTAAGATATGTTATCTCTGATTCTAGCCATATCTAGCCATTTTCCTCCATATCTGGTGTCTTTGCCCCCAGGCCTATGAGCAGGGCGCCCGCTTTGCCAAGTGGCGCAACGTGCTGCAGTTGGACCCGGCGAAGCGTATGCCCACAGAGCTGGCGATCGCAGATACCGTGCACACCTTGGCTCGCTATGCCTCCATCTCTCAGAGCGAGGGCTTGGTGCCCATTGTGGAGCCTGAAATCGTTCCCAATGGCCACTCTGCCGGACTCTGCCGCGGGGCTTGGGGGAGGCTGGGAACACGACCTGGAACTCTTCTAATGATACTATATACATACATCTGTGTACTACGAATTGCTACGATGCTCGCCAGAACTTGGCCTTCTGTTGGAACATGTAGGAACATGTTGGAACTAAGGCGATCATGACATCTACTACTGCGCCCAAATGACTGAGAAGGTTTTGGCTGCGCAGTTCAAGGCCCTGGCAGACCACCACATCTACTTGGAGGGTGCTGTCTTGAAGCCCAACATGGTGAAGAATGGCCTTGGTGGCCCGAAAGCCAGTGCTGAGACCATTGCCGCCCTGACTTGCCAAACTTTGCTGCGCACGGTGCCTCCCGCCATGCCTGGAATCTTCTTCTTGTCGGGCGAGTCAGCTCGGAATGAAGACAACGAGGAAGAGGCAACCATCAACTTGAGCACCATGAACAGCCTGTTTGCGGGCAAGCTGCCATGGCACCTCTCCTTCTCCTATGGCAAAGCTTTGCAGAGGACCTGTATTGTCACGTGGTTAGGCAAGGCTGAGAACAAGGATGCTGCCCAAAAGGCCTTGAAGGCACGAGCCAAGGCGAACTCTGATGCTTGCTTTGGCAAATACAAGGCAGGCAGTTGTCGAAGCCTTGGACCTGATGATGCTAGCAGCGTGCCTGCTGGACCTTACTGAGTAAGTGAGCTGCTAAATCCCTGCAGGTGCTCCGCAGCACTAGTAGGCTGCAGGAGGTACCTATTCCCGATATGCTTTCCACAGGATTTTCTATAGGATTTCAGGTTGATCAGATCCTGCCATGACTGATCTTTGGTGGCCTTCACTTGTTGCAAGCACATTAGTTTGGGCTGTCATGACTTGCAAGTGGGCAAATGTATCTCTCTCAATAGCGAGAGATGCGAAGAGGTTGAATCGGCTCGGTTGTCATTTGATGCAACTGCAAGTCATCTGTACAGAGTAGTTCGTAAAGCGGTGCAGCTTGCAAGGCTGTAGGGCTGAACTTGTTTGAAGCACAGTAATTGGCGCTGTCGTGACTTGCAAGTGGGCAAGGATGGCAAGGCAATGTATGTTTCCCAATCTAGTGGCTCGGCTGTTTTGTCAGCGTATTGACACAACCGATATGTCCTAGGGTGTCATCTTGGAAAGTTGGAATGTTGAGAGAGGCTTGGACTGTTCAGTGAACATGGTTTGTTCAATTTGACAAAGTGAGAAGACATTGCAAAAGAACATTGGCCTTGCAGTTCACTGGGGAAAGTCACGATTGACCAAGCATGTATAGATTGCCAGAGCTTTCGTTTATCCGTTGGCCTCGCCATAAGGGCGTGGCTTTGCACCCGTTGGGTGGTTCACCTGTTGAAGAGGACACACCATGCGAGAAAGATGGAGAAAGGATGAGAAAGGAACATGGGAGGATCACCGACTCAACACGGGAACAATGATCAACATATACAGTATGTGTCGGACATGTTGTATATATCTGGGAGGGTATATATATATATATATTATATAGTAATTGTTTTTCTTTTCTTTTTTGTTTTTCAGTCTGGGGCAGTTTTTCCTTTCTATTAGCTGCATGGAAGAACTTGTAAAACGAACATGTGAAGATTTTACAAAAGAAGTGACGCCTGATGTGAGTGCTACGCAGCCATTTGTGCAAAGGTCTCAGACTGGATTCCAGACGCTCGCACGTGCTCGCACCATGTCCTTGGCTCTGGGTGGCCTTCCAAGCGTGCTGCCGCAGGACAAGCTGGCGGAGCTCAAGGAGACTGCGGCGAAGCTCTGCGCGCCAGGCCGGGTGTGGTGACGTGTGGTCAAGCAATGTGAAAAATGTGAAAAACCCAATGGCCATGCAATTGAAATTCAGCCATGATAAAAGACAAAAAAAAGGACCGGATAACATGTTAGGCTTTACAATGTGAAATAGAGAAAAGACGGTGGAGATATATAATGTAGAAGCGTGCGGGACATGATTGCGTGACAGGGAAGTTGTGTTGACGTTTGTGTGATAGTGATCTTGTGTTGATGTCTGTGTGACAGTGACAGTGTGGTGATGTCTGTGTGATAGCCATGGTGTGATGACGTCTGTGTGTGAAACCACTCCGCGGCCCAAAGCGGCAACGCGCGCACCAGCTCAAGTCAAGTCCCTATGACGTGCCACGCCTGCGACATGAATTGCAATGCACGTGCTCGGGAGATGCAGTGCCAAAAACAAGAACTCCACACGGAGATGTGGGGAAAAATAGGTTGAAGTACCAACACATTGGTTGTAAACTGCAACCTCTCGAAACCACTTTTCTATACTTTTCTCAGATATTTGTGTGTGTCAAGTTGTTGGCGACCAAGTGTCCAAGACCTATTTGAAGTTGAAGGTACGACCTTTTTCAGGGTAACTTGGGGCCAGGTGACCAATGTTGGTATGTACACCATGCAGTACACAAGAGTTGCCATCATTTTTTTGGGTCTCGTACCATTAAATCCTATTAAAATCTATTAAAATGATATTAAATGTCATTATCTTAAACCCAATTAACATTACTAAATCACAATATGTTTCCACTTGTTTGCCAACCATTGACCATATTGACCCGCCTTGATATGCCACTGAGGCAAGGGTTTCTTGGCCGCTGATGAAAGTGGTGGGCCGTGGCTCAGGGCGCGTCATGCAGAAGCGGCAAAGATCCCAGACACTGGGCCTCACTGGGCCGTTGATCGCCTGAGCGCGTTGATGAACAATCCCAGTTGAACCGCCATGAACAATGATTTGAAAATATAGGAAAATGGTGATTTCACTTAAAATGAAGATTGGATGGGATTTATAGCTGCTTTTTTTTTCTTCACAAGGTGGGAGTGGATTGGATGGAAGCATAAGGACACGAATTGAAGACATGTTGCAAATGATGAGATTGTGGCAGGTGAGCGCAGGATTTGGGCAATCTTTAACATACTTTTAGCATCTTTTAGCCATAGCCATGTTGAGCCTGCCAGTCTGCCAGTGGATTTAGAGCCAGGACAGTTGTGGTGCTGTGACATGACATGCTGTGACATGCTGTGACATGCTGTGACATGCTGTGACATGCTGTGACCCAGGATGTGGCCGAGAACAGGGCAGAGTACCGGTCAATGTGCTTCTCGACTCCCGGCTTGAGCGAGCACATCGGCGGAGTGATCCTCCACTGGGAGACGCTGTTTCAACGGGATGCACAGGGCAAGGCTACTCTCTTTCGTTCAATTCAATGGCATGATCATTGTTTCAAGGATCCTCCCTTTCCAAGTTTCTTGACGATTTGGTGACGATCGTCCTTTTTTTTTTTTGATCCTTATTTGCCACAAAAAATCCTTATTTGTACTGGGAATCCCAAGCGTAATTTAAGCTATAGCTATGGAAATCCATAGGTGTCCCGTTCGGAAATGATCTACTTGATCTGGTGGATTTTCCATAGCTATGTTCGTTTCGTTTACTGGACGGTATCTCCGCTTATCCGTCCATGAATTACCCCAAAATGATAAGTTGATTGGTGTAGACCCAGCCAAAGAATCAACCTTCAAAAAGATGGAAAAGCAAAATTGTACAAAAACGATGGAAACGGGGTTAAACAATATGTTTTCTTCGTTTCTTGGTGTCACTTGGACAGATCTTCGCATTCTTCGCAACTCCAAGGAAGGGCATCTGGGGAACCCCGAAAGGCCCTTTGGGACACCCAGAGGTGGCCACTGTTGGCTTGGATGACCTGCAGCAAAGATGCCAGCAGGCAGGGGTGCTCCAAGCGGTCCAAGCCACTGAAATGGTGACAGTAAAGCATGGTGAACTATGGGAAATTATGGTGAGTTAGTCTAAACTATGGTACATCATGGCAAATTATAGATGATCGTAGATAGCATAGCAACTCTTGGATGGAAAATGGGTAATCTTACCATAGTTTAAGATATGTTATCTCTGATTCTAGCCATATCTAGCCATTTTCCTCCATATCTGGTGTCTTTGCCCCCAGGCCTATGAGCAGGGCGCCCGCTTTGCCAAGTGGCGCAACGTGCTGCAGTTGGACCCGGCGAAGCGTATGCCCACAGAGCTGGCGATCGCAGATACCGTGCACACCTTGGCTCGCTATGCCTCCATCTCTCAGAGCGAGGGCTTGGTGCCCATTGTGGAGCCTGAAATCGTTCCCAATGGCCACTCTGCCGGACTCTGCCGCGGGGCTTGGGGGAGGCTGGGAACACGACCTGGAACTCTTCTAATGATACTATATACATACATCTGTGTACTACGAATTGCTACGATGCTCGCCAGAACTTGGCCTTCTGTTGGAACATGTAGGAACATGTTGGAACTAAGGCGATCATGACATCTACTACTGCGCCCAAATGACTGAGAAGGTTTTGGCTGCGCAGTTCAAGGCCCTGGCAGACCACCACATCTACTTGGAGGGTGCTGTCTTGAAGCCCAACATGGTGAAGAATGGCCTTGGTGGCCCGAAAGCCAGTGCTGAGACCATTGCCGCCCTGACTTGCCAAACTTTGCTGCGCACGGTGCCTCCCGCCATGCCTGGAATCTTCTTCTTGTCGGGCGAGTCAGCTCGGAATGAAGACAACGAGGAAGAGGCAACCATCAACTTGAGCACCATGAACAGCCTGTTTGCGGGCAAGCTGCCATGGCACCTCTCCTTCTCCTATGGCAAAGCTTTGCAGAGGACCTGTATTGTCACGTGGTTAGGCAAGGCTGAGAACAAGGATGCTGCCCAAAAGGCCTTGAAGGCACGAGCCAAGGCGAACTCTGATGCTTGCTTTGGCAAATACAAGGCAGGCAGTTGTCGAAGCCTTGGACCTGATGATGCTAGCAGCGTGCCTGCTGGACCTTACTGAGTAAGTGAGCTGCTAAATCCCTGCAGGTGCTCCGCAGCACTAGTAGGCTGCAGGAGGTACCTATTCCCGATATGCTTTCCACAGGATTTTCTATAGGATTTCAGGTTGATCAGATCCTGCCATGACTGATCTTTGGTGGCCTTCACTTGTTGCAAGCACATTAGTTTGGGCTGTCATGACTTGCAAGTGGGCAAATGTATCTCTCTCAATAGCGAGAGATGCGAAGAGGTTGAATCGGCTCGGTTGTCATTTGATGCAACTGCAAGTCATCTGTACAGAGTAGTTCGTAAAGCGGTGCAGCTTGCAAGGCTGTAGGGCTGAACTTGTTTGAAGCACAGTAATTGGCGCTGTCGTGACTTGCAAGTGGGCAAGGATGGCAAGGCAATGTATGTTTCCCAATCTAGTGGCTCGGCTGTTTTGTCAGCGTATTGACACAACCGATATGTCCTAGGGTGTCATCTTGGAAAGTTGGAATGTTGAGAGAGGCTTGGACTGTTCAGTGAACATGGTTTGGTTTGTTCAATTTGACAAAGGGAGAAGACATTGTAAAAGAACATTGGCCTTGCAGTTCACTGGGGAAAGTCACGATTGACCAAGCATGTATAGATTGCATCCCCCTTGACTGTACCTGTATGGAATGGAAGAACCCATGCCCCGTATGAAATGGAAAAACCAACATCATTTCATACACGGCCCATCTTGGAAAACGGGGCAAAAAACCCTTAAATTTTGGTGCCATGTTGCACCCCTCCATTTCATACAAAACGATGGTAATTCCATTACATACAGCTGCATTTTTCTTTGGAATCATTAGTCCCAAAATCGGCATTTCCATAATATAAATGTTGTTTGCTATTTTTTGGAAGGTTCCAGTTTGAACACTTACGGAAACTTGGAGATCTGTTAATCAAATGGAAGTTTCTTTCAGCGATCGATGTCTTGAAATGAACCACTGAATGTTTGAAAAGTGATTGTGGATAAAACATACAAAAACATAATATATATATATAATATATATATAATATATATATATATATGTATATAAGATTGTGGATAATAACCACAAATAACCCACATAACCCATAAAACAACATATAACCCATATAACCACATCTAATCCATATAACCAAGTATAAACGTGACATTTCTCATTTTCTCGTTGTTTCCCCCTGTTTGGCTACCCGTTGTGTTACCCCGTTGTTTTGTCCCGGTGTGAATCCCATCGTGTTGCCCCGTCCCTGCCGGGTCGAAGTCCTCGAGCCATAAGAAGTGTATAAAATGGAATAATCATGAAAAGTCTAGTATTTGAAACACGAAATACAGAAACAATAGAAGATTATCCATTTTATACACCGAAATTTTATCTTAAAATATCTTAAGATACCTTAAAATGACCCCCTCAAAAAATAACCAATTCCATAATATACAAGTCAAATTTTCTTGGTTTCAAGAGTTCATTTTTTTGCCATTTCCATAACATACTGGCGAAGCATTTCTTTGCATATCCGGCCTGCTAGGTAGTACAATGGTGGCATTCCATAATATATAAGCCCAAAAAAGGATCCATTCTATACAAATATACCTGTACCCAACCATTACATAAACCAGGTTTTTATGGAATGGTGGGGCACGGGTTCCTACCCATCAATCAAGGGGGATTAGATTGCCAGAGCTTTCGTTTACCCGTTGGCCTCGCCATAAGGGCGTGGCTTTGCACCCGTTGGGTGGTTCACCTGTTGAAGAGGACACACCATGCGAGAAAGATGGAGAAAGGATGAGAAAGGAACATGGGAGGATCACCGACTCAACACGGGAATAATGATCAACATATACAGTATGTGTCGGACATGTATATGTTTGGGAGGGTATATATAATATATATATATATATGTATATATAATATTGTTTTTTGGTTCTTTTTTGTTTTTCAGTCTGGGGCAGTTTTCCTTTCTATTAGCTGCATGGAAGAACTTGTAAAACGAACATGTGAAGATTTTACAAAAGAAGTGACGCCTGATGTGAGTGCTACGCAGCCATTTGTGCAAAGGTCTCAGACTGGATTCCAGACGCTCGCACGTGCTCGCACCATGTCCTTGGCTCTGGGTGGCCTTCCAAGCGTGCTGCCGCAGGACAAGCTGGCGGAGCTCAAGGAGACTGCGGCGAAGCTCTGCGCGCCAGGCCGGGTGTGGTGACGTGTGGTCAAGCAATGTGAAAAATGTGAAAAACCCAATGGCCATGCAATTGAAATTCAGCCATGATAAATCAATGATAAAAGACAAAAAAAAGGACCGGATGACCCATGATAACACCACATGTTAGGCTTTACAACAACGATGCAGGATAGAGTCGCGTGCGGGACATGAGGGAAGTTGTGTTGACGTCTCTGTGATAGTCATGGTGTGTTGATGTGTGTGTGACACTGATGTTGTGTTGATGTCTGTGTGACAGTGATGTTGTGTTGATGTCTGTGTGACAGTGATGGTGTGTTGATGTCTGTGTGACAGTGATGGTGTGGCGATGTCTGTGTGATAGCCATGTGGTGATGACGTCTGTGTGTGTGTGTACCGTCTGAATAGACGTTAAACTTCGTCCTTATATTATATGATATTATACTTTTATTTATGGCAGGGGGCAGAGGGATCTCCAGTTGTGGCCTCTGCCATCGAAGCTCCACACTGGAGATCAGGTAAACGTACCTGCCTTGTCCCGCCCTGGGCGCATTTAAGACGCAGCTGGGGGGACATATAATATATTATATCGCTGTTGTTTTATACTGTCATTGTCTACTGTGATATTACACACACATATATATATAATTTTCATCGTATATTAATTCGATTCCTGTCTAATCTGCATGTTACAGGATTCAGTTCCTGCCGGATCACTATAATGATCCATTCTTGTCTAGTGTGATTCCTATGGTGACTCCGACATGGTGCCATAGGGCCAATTGAGGCAACCCCAGTTGGGGTCAATGTCGACTGAATTGACTTCCGAATTTACACTTTTGAATTAGTAATTTGTTTAAGTAATGTGCAACAGATGGCCTTACCGTTTTGTGCCTTTGACGAAGTCCCGCGGCTCCTGTGGTCCCAGGGATTCCTCGCCGACGCATTTCTTCATCTTTGAAGCTGTTCTGAACATTCAGAAACTTCCTTTTTTCGCAGCAACCTTTGCAGTTACATTACATGAGACAGAACGCAGGCAGGTACACGATCTTTAGGTGTGGTCTTCTTTCTTTTGATGGTTCTCTGGTGAGGTCAAACATATTGTGCACCTAATTCGCTGGAACTTGAAAGCCGTTTATGCCTATTGTGGCTGACCTGAACACGGGCCTGGAGTGGCACAACGCACGACTTCTAGGTTTTAGGAGCTGAATCCTGGTTTTGTTTTTGTTTTTCACTAACTAGTTCCCCATTGGTCCCCTATCTCATGCTCTCTTCCCTCCCCAGGTAGGTTGGCTCCGTCGCGTGCTGAGGTTTTTTGTAGGTTTTCGCTGTGGCAGGTTGGTTCAGGCGCTTCCGTCTTCCCCCCCTCCGCTGGTCTTGGTCCGTGTCCGTCGACCCTCCGCTTTTTTCTTTTCCCTTGCCTTTTCAGGGTTCGCCCGCTCCGGGCTAAGTGTGTTGGTGTGTGTTTGCTCCTTCCCTCTTCTTTTGCGTTCCCCTCTTCGCGTCCTGGTTAAGTAACGTTCATCTCATTTTCACTCTCATCTCAATTTTCATCCCCCGTTCATCCTCATTTTCATCTCATTTTTACGCGCACCACCCTGCCGGAGGCAGGGGGTGTGTGTGTGTGTACCGTCTGAATAGACGTTAAACTTTAAACTTCGTCCTTATATTATATGATATTATATTTTTATTTATGGCAGGGGGCAGAGGGATCTCCAGTTGTGGCCTCTGCCAACGAAGCTCCACACTGGAGATCAGGTAAACGTACCTGCCTTGTCCCGCCCTGGGCGCATTTAAGACGCAGCTGGGGGGACATATAATATATTATATCGCTGTTGTTTTATACTGTCATTGTCTACTGTGATATTACACACACATATATATATAATTTTCATCGTATATTAATTCGATTCCTGTCTAATCTGCATGTTACAGGATTCAGTTCCTGCCGGATCACTATAATGATCCATTCTTGTCTAGTGTGTGTGTGTTGATGATAGGGTGTGTGCAACAAATCCGCGGCCCAAAGCGGCAACGCGCGCACCGGCTTAAGTCATGGTGCGATGATGTCTTGGTGACAGTGCTGGTGTGATGATGCGTGATACGGAGGGTGTCGTGATGTCTGTGTGACAGTGATTTGTATTTTTACGATGTGATGTGCTGACGGACGGACGATGGACGGAGGAGGAGGAGGAGGAGAAGGAGAAGCGGGAGATGCAGTGCCAAAAACAAGAACCCCACACGGAGATGTGGGGAAAAATAGGTTGAAGTACCAACACGTTGGTTGTAAACTGCAACCTCTGGAAGCCACTTTTCTATACTTTTCTCAGATATTTGTGTGTGTGTGTGTCAAGTTGTTGGCGGCCAAGTGTCCAAGACCTATTTGAAGTTGATGGTACAACCTTTTTCAGGGTAACTTGGGGCCAGGTGACCAATGTTGGTATGTACACCATGCAGTACACAAGAGTTGCGATCATTTTTTGGGGTCTTGTACCATTATATAAATCCTATTAAATGATATTACAAAAATGTCATTATCTTAAACCCAATTAACATTACTAAATCACAATATGTTTCCAATTGTTTGCCAACCATTGACCATCTTGACCCGCCTTGATATGCCACCGAGGCAAGGGTTTCTTGGCCGCTGATGAAAGTGGTGAGCCGTGGCTCAGGGCGCGTCATGCCGAAGCGGCAAAGATCCCAGACACTGGGCCTCACTGGGCCGTTGATCCGGGCCTGAGCGCGTTGATGAAAAATCCCAGTTGAACCGCCATGAACAATGATTTGAAAATAACATACGTGACCCGGGTTAACCCGGAAAATGGTGATTTCACCCAAAATGAAGATTGGATGGGATTTATAGCTCCTTTTTTTTCCTTCACAGGGTGGGAGTGGATTGGATGGAAGCATAAGGAAACGGATTGAAGACATGTTGCAAATGATGAGATTGAGGCAGGTGAGCGCAGGATTTGGGCAATCTTTAACATACTTTTGGCATCTTTTAGCCATAGCCATGTTGAGCCTGCCAGTCTGCCAGTGGATTTAGAGCCAGGACAGTTGTGGTGCTGTGACATGCTGTGACATGCTGTGACATGCTGTGACATGCTGTGACATGCTATGACATGCTGTGACAGCTGTGACATGCTGTGACATGCTGTGACATGCTGTGACATGCTGTGACCCAGGATGTGGCCGAGAACAGGGCAGAGTACCGGTCAATGTGCTTCTCGACTCCCGGCTTGAGCGAGCACATCGGCGGAGTGATCCTCCACTGGGAGACGCTGTTTCAACGGGATGCACAGGGCAAGGCCATAGTGGACATCATCAAGGACAATGGCATGATCCCTGGTATCAAGGTGGACAAGGGCTACAACAAGAAGCTTGGATTTGGTGATTTTATGGTTTTCTTAATTTCCCAATTGGTTAAGCCACAAAAAATTGGGGAATCTACTGGGAATACCCAATACGGTAATTTAAGCTATAGCTATGGAAATCCATAGGTGTCCCGTTCGGAAATGATCTACTTGATCTGGTGGATTTTCCATAGCTATGTTCGTTTCGTTTACTGGACGGTATCTCCGCTTATCCGTCCATGAATTACCCCAAAATGATAAGTTGATTGGTGTAGACCCAGCCAAAGAATCAACCTTCAAAAAGATGGAAAAGCAAAATTGTACAAAAACGATGGAAACGGGGTTAAACAATATGTTTTCTTCGTTTCTTGGTGTCACTTGGACAGATCTTCGCATTCTTCGCAACTCCAAGGAAGGGCATCTGGGGAACCCCGAAAGGCCCTTTGGGACACCCAGAGGTGGCCACTGTTGGCTTGGATGACCTGCAGCAAAGATGCCAGCAGGCAGGGGTGCTCCAAGCGGTCCAAGCCACTGAAATGGTGACAGTAAAGCATGGTGAACTATGGGAAATTATGGTGAGTTAGTCTAAACTATGGTACATCATGGCAAATTATAGATGATCGTAGATAGCATAGCAACTCTTGGATGGAAAATGGGTAATCTTACCATAGTTTAAGATATGTTATCTCTGATTCTAGCCATATCTAGCCATTTTCCTCCATATCTGGTGTCTTTGCCCCCAGGCCTATGAGCAGGGCGCCCGCTTTGCCAAGTGGCGCAACGTGCTGCAGTTGGACCCGGCGAAGCGTATGCCCACAGAGCTGGCGATCGCAGATACCGTGCACACCTTGGCTCGCTATGCCTCCATCTCTCAGAGCGAGGGCTTGGTGCCCATTGTGGAGCCTGAAATCGTTCCCAATGGTCACTCTGCCGGACTCTGCCGCGGGGCTTGGGGGAGGCTGGGAACACGACCTGGAACTCTTCTAATGATACTATATACATACATCTGTGTACTACGAATTGCTACGATGCTCGCCAGAACTTGGCCTTCTGTTGGAACATGTAGGAACATGTTGGAACATATTGGAACTAAGGCGATCATGACATCTACTACTGCGCCCAAATGACTGAGAAGGTTTTGGCTGCGCAGTTCAAGGCCCTGGCAGACCACCACATCTACTTGGAGGGTGCTGTCTTGAAGCCCAACATGGTGAAGAATGGCCTTGGTGGCCCGAAAGCCAGTGCTGAGACCATTGCCGCCCTGACTTGCCAAACTTTGCTGCGCACGGTGCCTCCCGCCATGCCTGGAATCTTCTTCTTGTCGGGCGAGTCAGCTCGGAATGAAGACAACGAGGAAGAGGCAACCATCAACTTGAGCACCATGAACAGCCTGTTTGCGGGCAAGCTGCCATGGCACCTCTCCTTCTCCTATGGCAAAGCTTTGCAGAGGACCTGTATTGTCACGTGGTTAGGCAAGGCTGAGAACAAGGATGCTGCCCAAAAGGCCTTGAAGGCACGAGCCAAGGCGAACTCTGATGCTTGCTTTGGCAAATACAAGGCAGGCAGTTGTCGAAGCCTTGGACCTGATGATGCTAGCAGCGTGCCTGCTGGACCTTACTGAGTAAGTGAGCTGCTAAATCCCTGCAGGTGCTCCGCAGCACTAGTAGGCTGCAGGAGGTACCTATTCCCGATATGCTTTCCACAGGATTTTCTATAGGATTTCAGGTTGATCAGATCCTGCCATGACTGATCTTTGGTGGCCTTCACTTGTTGCAAGCACATTAGTTTGGGCTGTCATGACTTGCAAGTGGGCAAATGTATCTCTCTCAATAGCGAGAGATGCGAAGAGGTTGATTGAATCGGCTCGGTTGTCATTTGATGCAACTGCAAGTCATCTGTACGGAGTAGTTCGTAAAGCGGTGCAGCTTGCAAGGCTGTAGGGCTGAACTTGTTTGAAGCACAGTAATTGGCGCTGTCGTGACTTGCAAGTGGGCAAGGATGGCAAGGCAACGTATGTTTCCCAATCTAGTGGCTCGGCTGTTTTGTCAGCGTATTGACACAACCGATATGTCCTAGGGTGTCATCTTGGAAAGTTGGAATGTTGAGAGAGGCTTGGACCGTTCAGTGAACATGGTTTGTTCAATTTGACAAAGTGAGAAGACATTGTAAAAGAACATTGGCCTTGCAGTTCACTGGGGAAAGTCACGATTGACCAAGCATGTATAGATTGCCAGAGCTTTCGTTTACCCGTTGGCCTCGCCATAAGGGCGTGGCTTTGCACCCGTTGGGTGGTTCACCTGTTGAAGAGGACACACCATGCGAGAAAGATGGAGAAAGGATGAGAAAGGAAAATGGGAGAATCACCGACTCAACACGGGAATAATGATCAACACATACAGTATGTCTCGGACATGTTGTATATATCTGGGAGGGTGTATATATATATATATGATTATATATATAATATTGTTTTTCTTTTCTTTTTTGTTTTTCAGTCTGGGGCAGTTTTCCTTTCTATTAGCTGCATGGAAGAACTTGTAAAAGCAACATGTGAAGATTTTACAAAAGAAGTGACGCCTGACTCCAGGAAACTGAGCCACCCCACGGACATCCACCATCCGGTCAGTTGTGAGTGCTACGCAGCCATTTGTGCAAAGGTCTCAGACTGGATTCCAGACGCTCGCACGTGCTCGCACCATGTCCTTGGCTCTGGGCGGCCTTCCAAGCGTGCTGCCGCAGGACAAGCTGGCGGAACTCAAGGAGACTGCGGCGAAGCTCTGCGCGCCAGGCCGGGTGTGGTGACGTGTGGTCAAGCAATGTGAAAAAATGTGAAAATTGAAATTCAGCCATGAACAAAGACCAAAAAAAGGACCGGATAACCCATGATAACCCCACATGTTAAGCTTTACAACAACGATGCAGGATAGAGTCGCGTGCGGGACATGAGGGAAGTTGTGTTGATGTCTGTGTGGCAGTGATGTTGTGCTGATGTCTGTGTGACAGTGATGTTGTGGCGATGTCTGTGTGATAGCCATGGGGTGATGACGTCTGTGTGTGTGCGTTGATGATGGCATGTTGACGTCTGTGTGTTGATGATAGGGTGTGTGCAACCACTCTGCGGCCCAAAGCGGCAACGCGCGCACCAGCTCAAGTCAAGTCCCTATGACGTGCCACGCCTGCCACACGAATTGCAATGCACGTGCTCCGACGCGCGCACCAGCTTAAGTCATGGTGCGATGATGTCTTGGTGACAGTACTGGTGTGATGATGTGTGATACGGGGGGTGTCGTGATGTCTGTGTGATAGTGATGTGTATTATTGCGATGTGATGTGCTGACGGATGGACGACGGATGGAGGAGAAGGCGGAGGAGAAGGAGAAGCGGGAGATGCAGCGCCAAAAACAAGAACCCCACACGGAGATGTGGGGAAAAATAGGTTGAAGTACCAACACGTTGGTTGTAAACTGCAACCTCTGGAAGCCACTTTTCTATACTTTTCTCAGTTTTTTTTTTTGTGTGTGTCAAGTTGTTGGCGGCCAAGTGTCCAAGACCTATTTGAAGTTGATGGTACAACCTTTTTCAGGGTAACTTGGGGCCAGGTGACCAATGTTGGTATGTACACCATGCAGCACACAAGAGTTGCGACCATTTTTTTGGGGTCTTGTACCATTAAATCCTATTAAAATCTATTAAACTGATATTAAATGTCATTATCTTAAGCCCAATTAACATTACTAAATCACAATATTATGTTTCCAATTGTTGGCCCACCATTGACCATCTTGACCCGTCTTGATATGCCACCGAGGCAAGGGTTTCTTGGCCGCTGATGAAAGTGGTGGGCCGTGGCTCAGGGCGCGTCATGCCGAAGCGGCAAAGATCCCAGACACTGGGCCTCACTGGGCCGTTGATCCGGGCCTGAGCGCGTTGATGAAAAATCCCAGTTGAACCGCCATGAACAATGATTTGAAAATAACATACGTGACCCGGGTTAACCCGGAAAATGGTGATTTCACCCAAAATGAAGATTGGATGGGATTTAAAGCTGCTTTTTTCCCCACCTGCCAGGTGAGGGTTGTTAGATTTTATCACAATTGTTCTCCTCCTCCGCCTCCTCCTCCGCCTCCTCCTCCTCATCCTCCACCTCCTCCTCCTCCTCCCTCTCCTCCAGCTTCTCCTCCACCACCTTTGCATCCCATGTTCACTTCCGCCTTGCCAACTCTTCGCCAAGCTCTTCGCCAACTTCCGCACGCAGTGGGCACTGCTGGACCTCAACTGCAAGGGTCTGAGCCGCACTGGGCACCGCTGGACCTCAACCTGGGACCTTCCGAGCTCAGTGAGCACTGCTGGACCTCAACCTGGGACCGTCCAAGCTCAGTGAGCACCGCTGGACCTCAACCTGGGACCCTCCGAGCTCAGTGAGCACCACTGGACCTCAACCTGGGACCCTCCGAGCTCAGTGAGCACCGCTGGACCTCAACGGCCGGATAGAATGCCAGAAGATATGCCAGATAGAACGCCAGCTAGAATGTCAGAAAGAATGCCAAGAAGATATGCCAGATAAAGTGCCAGAATGTTTGCCAGATAGAATGCCAGAAGATATGCCAGATGGAATGCCAGAAGGTATGCCAGATAGAATGTCAGAAGATATGCCAGAAGGTATGCCAGATAAAGTGCCAGAATGTTTGCCAGATAGAACGCCAGAAGATTTGCCAGATAGAATGTCAGAAGATATGCCAGAAGATATGCCAGATAGAGTGCCAGAAGATATGCCAGAACATATTGCAGAAGATATGCCAGGTAGAATGCCAGAAGATATGCCAGATAGAATGCCAGAAGATATGTCAGATAAAATGCCAGAAGATATGTCAGATAGAATGCCAGAAGATTTGCCAGTAACAAAACGCATAGATGTCATGGTGGGGATAACTCGACGTAAAGTAATTTTTTCCTCCCGGGGGTGGGAGTGGATTGGATGGAAGCATAAGGAAACGGATTGAAGACATGTTGCAAATGATGAGATTGTGGCAGGTGAGCGCAGGATTTGGGCAATCTTTAACATACTTTTAGCATCTTTTAGCCATAGCCATGTTGAGCCTGCCAGTCTGCCAGTGGATTTAGAGCCAGGACAGTTGTGGTCCTGTGACATGCTGTGACATACTGTGACATGCTGTGGCCCAGGATGTGGCCGAGAACAGGGCAGAGTACCGGTCAATGTGCTTCTCGACTCCCGGCTTGAGCGAGCACATCGGCGGAGTGATCCTCCACTGGGAGACGCTGTTTCAACGGGATGCACAGGGCAAGGCCATAGTGGACATCATCAAGGACAATGGCATGATCCCTGGTATCAAGGTGGACAAGGGCTACAACAAGAAGCTTGGATTTGGTGATTTTATGGTTTTCTTAATTTCCCAATTGGTTAAGCCACAAAAAATTGGGGAACCTACTGGGAATGCCCAATACGGTAATTTAAGCTACAGCTATGGAAATCCATAGGTGTCCCGTTCGGACATGATCTACTTGATCTGGTGGATTTTCCAGAGCTATGTTCGTTTCGTTTACTGGAAGGTATCCCCGCTTATCCGTCCATGAATTACCCAAAAATGATAAGTTGATCGTCTACGACCCAGCCAATGAATCAACCTTCAAAAAGATTGAAAAACACAATTGTACCAAGATAATGGTGCGTTGAACCTTTCCTATCTTTTTGGGGCTTACACGGCTTAAACGGCTTCAACAATATTTTTTTTGTTTCTTGGTGTCACTTGGACAGATCTTCGCATTCTTCGCAACTCCAAGGAAGGGCATCTGGGGAACCCCGAAAGGCCCTTTGGGACACCCAGAGGTGGCCACTGTTGGCTTGGATGACCTGCAGCAAAGATGCCAGCAGGCAGGGGTGCTCCAAGCGGTCCAAACCACTGAAATGGTGACGGTAAAGCATGGTGAACTATGGGAAATTATGGTGAGTTAGTCAGTCTAAACTATGGTACATCATGGCAAATTATAGATGATCATAGATAGCATAGCAACTCTTGGATGGAAAATGGGTAACCACCATAGTTTAAGATATGTTCACGAAAGCCAGCCGCTAGGCTAGGCGAAGTTATTTTTGCGAACAAAGTGAGTTAAGGGGGTCTGGGGGCAGAGCGCCCGAAGTGGGATAAAAATGCGGAAAATAGGTGGTAAAAAAGGTGGACGCAGGTAAACTTTTTTAGGGTTATGTACCAGGTGGCAATTGGGTGACGTTGGGGTATCGATTCCCCCCTGGTCCGCCCTCCGAGGTGGATCTGGGCGGGAAAATGATGTCGAGCAAAACTATGGAAAAGCACTGGAAAAAAATGAAGGTTTCTGGGTGAAGAGTCTCTGGGTGAAAAGTATATGGGTGAAAAGTATGTGCAAGAAGAGTTTCTGGGTGAAGAGTCTCGGGGTGAAAAGTATATGGGTGAAAAGTATGTGCAAGAAGAGTTTCTGGGTGAAGAGTCTCTGGGTGAAAAGTATATGGGTGAAAAGTATGTGCAAGAAGAGTTTTTGGGTGAAGAGTCTCTGGGTGAAAAGTATATGGGTGAAAAGTATGTGCAAGAAGAGTTTCTGGGTGAAGAGTTTCTGGGTAAAAAGTATCTGGGCGAAAAGTATGTGCAAGAAGAGTTTCTGGGTGAAGAGTCTCTGGGTGAAAAG
>CAMXCT020000068.1:0-14565 GCA_947184155.2 Cladocopium goreaui | reverse complement strand
GTGAAAAGTATGTGCAAGAAGAGTTTCTGGGTGAAGAGTTTCTGGGTGAAAAGAATATGGGTGAAAAGTATGTGCAAGAAGAGTTTCTGGGTGAAGAGTCTCTGGGTGAAAAGTATATGGGTGAAAAGTATGTGCAAGAAGAGTCTTTGGGTGAAAAGTATATGGTGAAATGTCTGTATGTGCAAGAAGAGTTTCTGGGTGAAGAGTCTCTGGGTGAAAAGTATATGGGTGAAAAGTAGGTGCAAGAAGAGTGTCTGGGTGAAAGTATATGGGTGAAAAATATGTGCAAGAAAAGTTTCTAGGTGAAGAGTCTCTGGGTGAAAAGTATATTGGTGAAAAAGTATGTGCAAGAAGAGTTTCTGGGTGAAGAGTCTCTGGGTGAAAAGTATATGGGTGAAAAGTATGTGCAAGAAGAGTTTCTGGGTGAAGAGTCTCTGGGTGAAAAGTATATGGGTGAAAAGTATGTGCAAGAAGAGTTTCTAGGTGAAGAGTCTCTGGGTGAAAAGTATATGGGTAAAAAGTATATGGGTGAAAAGTAAAATTGAGGCTCCGATGTGGGACCATATATGTGCAAGAAAAGTTTCTGGGTGAAGAGTCTCTAGGTGAAAAGTATATGGGTGAAAAGTTTGTGCAAGAAGAGTTTCTGGGTGAAGAGTCTCTGGGTGAAAAGTCTGTGCAAGAAGAGTTTCTGGGTGAAGAGTCTCTGGGTGAAAAGATGTGAACAGTATATTGGTGAAAAGTATGTGCAAGAAGAGTTTCTGGGTGAAGAGTCTCTGGGTGAAAAGTATATGGGTGAAAAGTATGTGCAAGAGAGTCTCTGGGTGAAAAGTATATGGGTGACATGTATGTGCAAGAAGAGTTTCTGGGTGAAGAGTCTCTGGGTGAAAAGTATATTGGTGAAAAGTATGTGCAAGAAGAGTTTCTGGGTGAAGAGTCTCTGGGTGAAAAGTAAATGGGTGAAACGTATGTGCAAGAAGAGTAAAAAGTATATGGGTGAAAAGTATGTGCAAGAAGAGTTTCTGGGTGAAGAGTCTCTGGGTGAAAAGTATATGGGTGAAAAGTATGTGCAAGAAGAGTTTCTGGGTGAAAAGTCTCTGGGTGAAAAGTATATGGGTGAAAAATATGTGCAAGAAGAGTTTCTGGGAGAAGAGTTCTGGGTAAAAAGTATATGGGCGAAAAGTATGTGCAAGAAGAGTCTCTGGGTGAAAAGTCTGTGCAAGGAGAGTTTCTGGGTGAAGAATCTCTGGGTGAAAAGTATATGGGTGACATGTATGTGCAAGAAGAGTTTCTGGGTGAAGAGTCTCTGGGTGAAAAGTATCTGGGTGAAAAGTCTGTGCAAGAAGAGTCTCTGGGTGAAAGGATATGGGGGAAAAATATGTGCAAGAAAAGTTTCTAGGTGAAGAGTCTCTGGGTGAAAAGTATATTGGTGAAAAGTATGTGCAAGAAGAGTTTCTGGGTGAAGAGTCTCCGGGTGAAAAGTATATGGGTGAAAAGTATGTGCAAGAAGAGTCTCTGGGTAAAAAGTATATGGGTGAAAAGTATGTGCAAGAAGAGTTTTTGGGTGAAGAGTCTTTGGGTGAAAAGTCTGTGCAAGAAGAGTTTCTGGGTGAAGAATCTCTGGGTGAAAAGTATATGGGTGAAATGTATGTGCAAGAAGGGTTTCTGGGTGAAGAGTCTCTGGGTGAAAAATATATGGGTGAAAAATATGTGCAAGAAGAGTTTCTGGGTGACAGTATATGGGTGAAAAATATGTGCAAGAAAAGTTTCTAGGTGAAGAGTCTCTGGGTGAAAAGTATATTGGTGAAAAGTATGTGCAAGAAGAGTTTCTGGGTGAAGAGTCTCTGGGTGAAAAGTATATGGGTGAAAAGTATGTGCAAGCAGAGTCTCTGGGTGAAAAGTATATGGGTGAAAAGTATGTGCAAGAAGAGTTTCTAGGTGAAGAGGCTCTGTGTGAAAAGTATATGGGTAAAAAGTATATGGGTGAAAAGTATGTGCACGAAGAGTTTCTGGGTGAAGAGTCTCTGGGTGAAAAGTCTGTGCAAGAAGAATTTCTGGGTGAAGAATCTCTGGGTGAAAAGTATATGGGTGACATGTATGTGCAAGAAGAGTTTCTGGGTCAAGAGTCTCTGGGTGAAAAGTATCTGGGTGAAAAGTATGTGCAAGAAGAGTTTCTGGGTGAAGTCTCTTGGTAAAAAGTATATATGGGTGAAAAGTATGTGCAAGAAGAGTTTCTGGGTGAAGAGTCTCTGGGTGAAAAGTCTGTGCAAGAAGAGTTTCTGGGTGAAGAATCTCTGGGTGAAAAGTATATGGGTGAAATGTATGTGCAAGAAAAAAAATTGGGTGAAGAGTCTCTTTGTGAAAAGTATATGGGTGAAAAGTCTGTGCAAGAAGAGTTTCTGGGTGAAAAATCTCTGGGTGAAAAGTATATGGGTGAAATGTATTGAAGAGTCTCTGGGTGAAAAGTTTGGTGGAAAATAGGGGTAGATGGGATGCTGGCTTTCGTTCCCCCCTTCTCAGGTTCCATAGTTACGATAGTTTACCAGGGGGTACATGTGTTTTGTTGTATAGCCATGAAAATCCGAATGGGAATTGAATGGGAAATACCATTGATCCATCACATTTGTTGGTACACCAAGGTTCAGACAAACCCAATGTCGAAAAAAAAGGGGATTCAGACACAATGGAGCACAAGGAGTTGGAATGCCAATCAGATTCCAAGTTTTGGGATTCCAAACATCGGAGACAGTTGGTGTTTTTTTTCCCTGGCCACGGTGATGTTTGCGATAAATTTGGAGGTCCCTTGCTGCAGGTGGTCCAAAGCTCGAGCAATCATGGATGACCGAGAAGTAATTTGCTTCGCCACTCACATCATGAAGTCTTTTTCAGATTTTAAAGAATATTTTTCTTCAGTCCGTTTGACTGTTGGATGATACTCATCCCAAAAAACACGAGGTCTTTTATGCCCTCTAGAGTCATATGCCCTCGAAATCGTCATGGCGGAGAGTCATGGCGTTGGGTCTCTAGAAATCGGGGCATCCCATGAGATCCAGAGGTGAATACTCTTCAAGGTGGTTACAGGAGCTACCGTCGATGGTGTATCTTGGGCTCTGACCCAAAGGGACCTTGGGGCCTTGGGGAATGGTTGGCGTTTGAGTTTCCCTCTCAAGGTTTGGCTATGGAAAATCTGTTTGAAAAGACAACTGACTATCCCGGCAAGAGACCCCACACAGTGTGCAGTTAGGTTTCTAAAGGGAAAGGTTGAAAGGACCCAGAATCATAAGTGGCTACAAGCTAGCAGAACGAGAGGGACCCTAGTAGTGAAAGCATGCTGTTCATTCAAGGTGGTCTCTGGAAGAAGAGATGCCAGCTTAGATTCTGTAAGTTCCCTTTGTGAAGATTTGTGTAGAAGATCGGGCGCAAGATCGGCTTGACAGGTTCTTTGTGGAAGCTGCTGTGCAAGACCCCTTTGTAAGGCTATCTGTACAAGGTGTCTACAGAATATCTCTGTAAGGGATCTCAAAGTACTATCTCTGTTCAAGCTCTCTAAAAAGGATTTCTGAGCAAGATCTCTGTTCTCTTCCCTAGGTCTCAGTCCAAGATCTCTGTAAGAGGTCTCCTGGCAAGATCTCTGTACAAGATCTCTATAAGAGCTCTGTTGGCAAGATCTCTGTTAGGGACTTCTTAGCAAGATCTCTGCACAGATCTCTATAGGAGGCCTCTTGGCAAGGTACCTTCATGAGATCTCTGTAGAACTGTCTATAAGAGCTCTCTTCGCAAGATCTCTATAAGAGACCCCTTGGCAAGATCTCACCAGGTATGCAATGTTCCTGTGAAAGATCTCCCTAAGAGGTGTCCGGGCAAGATCCCTGTACAAGATCCCTACAAAAGGTCTCTTGGCAAGATCTGTGTACAAGGTCCCTATAAGAGGTCTCTGGGAAAGAGGATCAGATCTCTGAGCAAGAACTCTCTGGCAGATCTCTGTCTCAGGATGCAGCAGAAGACCTCTGGGCAAGATGTGGGTACACGGTCTCTCTCTATCAGAGATCTCTATGCAAGATCTTTGTCAGAGATCTTTATACAACAGGACTCTTGGAACGATCTCTGCACAAGATCTCCTTGATTATGAAAATGAGCACCGCGCTACAACAAGTGACTAGAATGTTGCGCGTGCGATCTCAAAATTTGCGAAATGCCGCAACGAGAGCGCCCTGACAGGCCCAGAGTGCCGAGAGGGTTCTCAAAATTCGCACCGCGCCACAACGAGACGGATCCGGCACGCCCGAAGTGACGAGAGGGTTGCGCGAGCGATTGCAAGACCAATGTTTCGCACGAGACTTCCGTCAAAAACTGAAGCTGAAGGAACTTTTGACGCTGTAAAGAATGAAGGCCAGGTCTTCACTCCTACCGTAAAAACCCTTCAGTGTTGCCACGCTGCTAGTTTAAGGAACAGCCCAGACATCGTAAATGGATGGTTTTTATATTTTTTATTCGCAAAACATCTGAAAAGAGGGGTTTTCCATTGCCATGTTGGACCACCAGAGGGGGTTTTTCAGGTAAGACAGTGGTGGGTGATGCCAACCTCGCTCCTCCTGCCCCTGCTGCTGGGCGGCATTTGTTGTGAATGAAAAGGAAAGATAACTGAAATATATGAATTTGTGGTTCTTAGAATTTATAATTTATACTATAAATACAACTTATAGCTCACCCCATAGTCTATTTCATTGAATGTTTCGTTGCAATGTCAGCCACCTGCCACCTGCTACACACAACAAAAGAAACTATTTAGGAATGGGGGACACAAAAAAACATGTCTTTTTTGAGGGGCAAACCCAAAGTAGGTCTCCTAAAACACTTCCCCCCCATCCACAGGTCTCCGGGGGTTTGGTTTCCCCCCAAATTCAAAGTAGGTCTCCTAAAGCGGTGTATTTTTTCGTTTTCTTTCTGGAAAGTAGGTATCTGTTTTTTTTGCTGTCCCGACTTAACCCAAAACAGCTCACCCAAAATGTTGATATGCTTCGTGGTGAGCCAAGAATTTGAATATATTATGTGTGCGGCTATACTCAGACACTAGGAACTCCTATTGCGAACAAGTGGTCATGATTTTGGGAAATTCTGTACCCTCTGCAACATGGTTCAAACATGTTCCAACGCATTGTTTTTCAATATTAAATAAATGAACTAGTTCCTTTAGAGAAAGAACGGGTGTGTCAAAACAACAGCAAACAAGGAAAACTGAACCTTTTGGACAGGAATGCTACATGTGTCAAGAAAATTATCATATATATGTTTGCAAGAACGTGGTTTCTTGAAGAGAATATCATACTGTCGTACAGGATACTTGCCATTTATAAACAGAATAGTCATCTTTACAGGACTTGTTCAGGGAATATTGCGTTGGTGCATTGGATATTGCTCTTTTTGTATTGAATTCTGCATATTAAAAAAGGTGGCTGCAAATTGAAAAACATGCTACATATGGTACAAACATATTGTTTTATTTTTCACAGGGATACTATACCATTTGAAAGATCATTACACTTTTTGACAAGGAATGCTGCACCCTTTAGAGATTCCTCCATTTTGTGTAGGGTTGAAAAACCATTGTATTATCTCAAAGGAAAACTGCAAATGAACGAACACTGCTTCTTTGCAAGCAGGGGGCCGTTCATTGTTACATGCAACATTGCATTCTAGAGCAGGAATGCCATGCGTTAAACTCATGCTAAACATTATAGCAACATACTTCCCTTCAAAGGAAGGCTGTACTTCTTTTAAAGGTACCCTGCATCTTTTAGAACAGAACACGTTGTATTTTGCAAGGGATGGTGGATGGGTTTATGCAACTATTTCAGTGCTATTAGGGTGCACATATATTTTAAAATGTCTATTCCTGAATTGTGTGTATGCATAATGATCCTTTGCCTTATGACTCTGTATTTACTTGATTGCCTTAAGAACAGCAGACAACAGATATCATTCACAAGGTGACCCTTACACAATAAACATGGTCTTGCATGGGAATTGCATGGAACTAGATTATATCCAAGAACTTCTGAATAAAAACATGACCTTATGGATTTATGGTAATTTTTAGTGCGTAATTGGGTACAATATGTGCTTAAAAGTGCAATCTGTTAATTTTTATTTAGGCATTGCAAAAGAAATGGGGCAAGGGCCAAGTGGTACTGTACTTGAGTGGCTCTGTATAAATAACACAAAAAATGGACAACAAAATAAGAGTCTTATTTTTTTTCTGTAAATACCACCAAAAAATGCTCAAGGTAGGCCCTGGTGTGGGGGGTGACCATATGTATATGTATATACACTTATACACAACATATAGTTATATATATATATTCCTCCTGCATGTGGATGAATTGGCTAAACTTGCAATCCTTCATTCTGTGACAAAGGTTCAAAAACATAGATGGCGGTGCACTGTACTCAATACAAGTGGATTCTGTACAGAAATCAAGATATATATATACATGTATATATATATATATACATGTATATATATATATATGTGTATATATATATGTATATATATATGTATATATATATATGTGTATATATATATATGTATATATATATATATGTATATATATATGTATATATATATGTACATACACATACATGTATACATCTAACTGTGTATCGGTGTATCTGTGCATTTGTGCTGCACAGTGCAATGGGAGATGCAACATGCTCACTGTATGGCTATCAGTGAGGAAAAAACCTGTGTATCTATATATACAGCATACACAATGAAACCAATAGTAGCACCAACTGCTGGCCATTCATAGCCATTCTGAGGTCTTGGTTCTTGGTGGCTGCACGGGTGTGGGGAAAACCGCCATCCTCTATGAGCTTCGGAAAGTGGACCAGCAGATTCTGGATTTGGAGGTAGCCTGCGCCACGTTTGATTACCGGAGGGTATTTAACAAGAGCTATCCTGGCTGCAAACAGCCCTTGCACAGGCCCGGCAAGAACATGGTTTTTGTGTAAAACATGGTGTTTGAGAATAGCACAGTTTTTGTGTAAAACAGCTCTTTGTGTAAAGGATGGTTTGGACGCAAAAACATGGGTTTTGTTCAAACCACGGTCTAAGTTTGAACCAAAACATGTGTGGAAACCAGGGTTTTGGAAAAGGCCATATTGAGAACGGCTTTCAAAAAGGCCATATTTAGCAAGGTTATGCGTGTAAACGGTGTTCGACACAAAAGCCAGTGGATCAAGCATTGAATATGAGAAGCGACGGAGCAAACCGATCGCAAGCACAACAAAAAACGGAAACAACCATCGAAATGACAGCAAGATGTGCAAAACCAAGCCGGTGTTGAGCGAGAGGTGGGCAGAGTTGAGCCCACCACAACGTAAGGAAAGATCAAGACAAAACGAAGAAGAGCTGTTCAAGTTAGACGAGGCAAAAATCTGCGCCAAGGGGAAAGTCTAGACAAAGACAAAACAGACAGTACAACTACGAACAAGCAAGATCCACAAGACACGCCGGCAGGCCGGCAGATTTTTTTTTGTCATGGCAACAGTGCTGATTTTTGTCAAAGCATTTCTTTGGCTTGATGTTTTCATATTTGATCCATTCCATTCTGTAACGTATATAAATCTAATCATATCTATGGTACAATGTTGATATGTTTGATTCATTCTGGTTGATTCTTCACCATGAGAAGAACCTTTTTTTTTGTTGAAACTGATCCAGCCGTGCCTCCGATTTCACGCAGGGACTGGCCAAGCATCGGGGGTCTGCTTTTGGAGCCGAACTCAGTGACCCTTTGATGGCTGTTTGATGGCTGTTTGATGGCTGTTGAATGGGTATACCCCCAAAAAATATGGCTATGTCATGCTATGTCGGTTTTATGGATTCTGCGAAAGTCCTGATGAAAAACCCATATCATCACATATCGTAACCATTGGATGTTGGAGTTGGAGTACATCTGATGTCTGGACCAATCCGGATGTATCATCAGATTTCAAGGGGCCCCTAGGTGCTACCTCGGAGCCTCAGCCAAGTAACGAGGCGGCAGATGGTGTGGCCAGCTTGTTCAGGGGTTGGTTAATGTTCCATTTTGGTGATTTGTTTCACATTACTTGAACATCTATTGGTTGAAGATTACATTCCAATTTTATTCTGATGCCATATCAAAAACATATTCATCCACTAGATAAATTTTCATGTATTAAACCACAATAGGCAGCCAACAACACGATGATGATTTTGACATTTTCGACTCGTGAGGCCTTTGAGAACATCTTGGCCTTTGCGGTGAGACGAGTCACTCCTAAGAAGCCTTTGTGGATTGAGCATGAGGGCAAACATGTGGGCAAGGCGTGGCAATGCACAGGTTTTCCTGGAATTCCAAAGAAAATCAGTGTGAGAAATCCTAGAGATGATCCTGCGGAGTTTCTTAAAATTTCATATCAAGAAATGCAGTAAATTCTCTCTGACAGGAGAATTTTCACGATGCCAAAGAAATCCCAACAAATCATTTCTATCCCCAGGCATCGCTTCCCTTGGGGATTCTATCCTGGATCACCAATGCAACAGGAGCGCCCAAGGATTTTATGGATATCCCATGGCTTCCCCCCCAAAAATCAATGGGACGGTATGGGAAATATCCTGGGAATCTTGTTTTTAATGGATTTTATGGTATTCTCCATGTATCCATGGGTATACATATCCTTGTATCAAGACGGAAGATCCAATTTTTACCATCGCATGGGTCTTCAGAGTCTAAGGAAACACAAGGGAACACTGAAAAACTACCCTATCCAGTGGTGAATGGAGGGAGTGGTTCGGACCTATGGGTATCTATTTTCGATCGTCAATAAACAACTAGGAGCTACTAAGAGTTCCCACATGACCACATTTCAAAAAGTAAGCTGGTAGTACTTCACTTGACTTTTTGAAGTTCTAAAGGAGGACAGCAGTTTTTTTGCTGGTCAAGCTGCCACGGCAAGGAGCTCTGGTGATGCTGACCATGAGCAAGGAGTTGAGGGTCCGCAGATTGGTGGATGACTACTGCAACGATCCGAATCTGTCGAAGGTGGAACAACTCGAGCAACTCAAGAATAGCACCATAGCTGCTGGTGGAAGATGGTGGAAGATGGTGGATGTAGCGTAGGAAGTTTCCGAACGTGAGAAAAGGGGAAAACACCACAGCAACCGACCAAAACAGGCATAAACAGCACCACGTTGATAGTTTTTTGTCTACTTTTGAAGCATCCAATAATGAAGGATTGGAGCCATTGAGACTTTGAACGGGTTTCAGGTACTCCCCCAGAGGTTGAGACGTTTCATGGCTGGCCTACCATGGAAATTCCTCAGCTCACATTGGATGAACGGAATATTTACCGGAATTTCCTCCCCATTTCAAATGGCTTTTCATCAATAACATATTTATACATACATATATATATATGTATATGTATATGTATATGTATATGTATATGTATATGTATATGTATATGTATATGTATATGTATTGTATGGTATGGTATGGTATGGTATGGTATGGATGGATGGATGTATGTATGTATGTATGTATAATATCATTATCATTATCATTATCATCATTATCATTATTATCATGATTATTTTAATTATCATTATTATTATTAATAATATAGATGGATATAAATAAATAAATAAATTAAATAAATAAATATATAAATAAATAATATATAAATAAATAAATATTTATATAAATACATAAATAAATAGATAAATAAATGTATAAATAAATAAGTATTTAAATAAATATAAAAATAAATAAATAAATAAATCAAAAAAGAAATAGATAAATATTTAAATAAATATATAAATAAATAAATATAATTCAATAAATATATAAATAAATAAATAAATATTTAAATAAATATATAAATAAATAAATAAGTAAATATAATTCGATAAATAAATAAATATATATATATAAATAAATAATTTTTAAATAAATAAATAACTATATAAATAAATAAATAAATAAATATATATATATATATATCTATCATATTCCCAATTTCCAAATGATCCCCCAACAAATCAAGCCTCGTTTGCCCAGCAAAAGCCATGATGATCTGAGCACGAGGTGTAAATCTCCTGTCGAAGCGACTGGGTGGGCAGCGGGTGAAGGATGCCCTGCGTCTGTTGGACGAAGGTCGTTGGAACGAGGCCCTGACATGGGACATCTGTGGCATGTGTTTTGAAGGGGGAAACACATATCGTAGACGTATATATATATAAATACATATTCATGGGTAAATCATGTGATCAGTGAATCGTTCATGCCATTTCTACATTCGTTCAGTGATTTTTTTCTGGACGCGAAATTCGCTGGCTGTGCTTCTCAGTGCTTCTCTGCTTCGCTTGGTGGAGGTGGCCGGTATGATGTTGGATTACTACGACAAGCTCTACGAAAAATGGGCCTCCCAAAGTCGTTGCGCCAAAATTCATGTGGACTGTGCCTCGGCACCTGGTTGAGCCATGACTGGAATGAGCAGACTTCACTGTGGCTGTTTTTCATGGACAATGATATATATATATATAGTATATAATATAATATAGTATATCATACAATATACATAAATAAATAAATAAATATATATTAATATCATATTCACATTTGGACTTTAGATCCTGGTGACCTTTGCCAATTTTAATGGTAGATCCTGGTAGATCCTGGTTGCAACAGCACAGGCCCCACCATCGATGCCATCGACAACGCGCGGCGGGTTCTGAAGGCGACGGAACAGCATGGAGCTTAGCCATGCTTAGCCCTGCTTAGGCTGTTGGTTTCCCAGTTATAAGTTGGTTTATAAACCACAGTGCCGTATATGTCATATATCATAGTCGTGTTTAATAAACGTCTTATATATTTATATATTATATCATGTTATATATATAAAGATTATATATATATATGATATATATATATATCATGTATTATATGTAATATATGTAATAGTAACTGAGTGGAGATATATGTAATGATATATCATAATTCCTGGAGTTATAAACCAACTTATAAAATCCCAAAGGCACCTTGAAAGTGTGGATGTTTCCGGCCTCCAGGTTGCCTCCCAGCTTCGCCTTGCCGGCGGAGCCGCCGGCGGAGCCGCAGCCATCGTTGCCATCGTTGCCATCTGCGGCGCCGACGCAGCCCAGGTATGAAGGACGCTGTCACTGCACCTTGGACGAAAAAAAATTCCAAAAATCCCTGCGATGGCATGCTGATGGCCGGAAAGTGTTTCTACTACACTAGGTCACTAGGACCTTTGCAAACATGGAATTCTATGTGGGAGATGTCTCTGGTCTCTCTTTTCTCCAACAGCAGGCGGAGAAGTGAAAGTTCTTTGCTATGACGATGCTCGGGCGGTGAGTGGCTTGACGTCACAAGACATGTAGGAAGCGTCGGTCAAGTCTTGATTGGAACCTAGGGTGGGATCTTGTACGTTTCATTTGGTTTCCTCGCAATCTGGTTATTTAACATAGCCATGGAAAATCCCTTATAAATGGAGGTTTTAATGGGAAAATCATTTATAAATAGGCCATTTTCCATGGCTATGTTAAATAACCAGAGGGTAGCAAACCTATGAAAACTGAAGGGGTTATGAAAATAACCACCACTTATTTCCCACCTCAATTTGAATGAGTAAAGACTGCCGGCAATAAGTCCATAAGTGCGAACATTCCACTCTACAATTTTTGTGAAAACTTACCTAAGTTGGTTATCTACTTACTGTATCGATGGTTTATATCTAACATAGCTATAGTAACATATAGTAACTATAGTAGATATATGAAACTTATCAAACTAGTTCTTTTTTCTTTTTTTTAAAATGTTTTTTTTTGGTGAACCAACAAACATCACCGGGGCACCTTCTAATCCTTCCAGGCTACTGCCACTGCTCCATTTGTCGTCGCCTCTCCGGGGCACCCTTCTCCTGTCAAGCGCTCTTCACCGCTGCAGAGGCGCCAGTGGTAGCAACCGAGCAACCCAAATTCATGGAAAAAATCTGTTGGTTTCTGTTGTTGAACTATTTATAAATATTTCGTCTTCATCTTACTTCATGTCATTTCATTTTAGATTTTGTTGTTTATACGGATTTATAACTTTGTACCTGAAGGACTTATCAGCTTTCACACATCCAGAAGAAAGTCCCGAAACTTAGAGGTGTGGATTTGAAGCGACCAAAACCTTGACAGGCCGAAATCCATGTTGATCCATCTTTGCATTTTCCAAAAAGATGATAAACATGTGTGTGTTGACCATTGGTCTTTGTGGGGTTCACCAAGTCTTTGGCATATTTGTATCGTCGATCATACAAAGTCTACAGATGATTTTCCGAACTTCGAAAACTGCTTGAAGGAACACAAGGAGTGTGTAGAATATGTAGAATGGAAAACACGGGGTGGATTTCACATTTCCTCATCATGTCCTCATCATTTCCTCACTTTTTTTGTGGCCAGGTGCAGCTATCGATGGAGCCTGGGGCGAACCTCACATCTTTGCAAACATCCAAAGGACGACTCTCTGGGTGTTTTCCCAAATCGGCTTGACGTCACAAATGATGCGCCTGGGGAAATTTTGGGGACGACCATGGGGAGCAGAGACAATTCATCACATCGTTTCTGTTGACGAATTCTCCGGTAAACATGGCGCAGACAGTCTGACAATCCATGAGTTCAACATAGTTCAACGGCTGTTCGATGATTTTCGCGAAAGCTCCAAACGCTCCAAAGCTCGGCTGTTCCTTCAGGCGTTGAACGGACAAGATGTGCTTCGTGTTTGGCTCCAGTGCGTGGACTTCTCCTGGGAGGCCCCGGGACATCTCAGCTATAGCTATTCTGGAGGTGTCGACAACGGCACTTTTCCACCACCAATTTTTGGAAAATCATTGGATTCATTGGGTGTTCACGGTGTTCTCCCCTGTCTTGCTCTGCTTCCTCTTCTTGCTGCCTCTCCTCCGCTTTTCTCCCTTTGGTCTCTGTCTTACAACACAGAACAACGCAGCAGAAAACAAAGCGCAACAAGAAACACGCGAAAGAACATGGACACGCGGAAAAATTGCGCAGAAAAAACATCCCCGTCAATCCTGCTGTATCTTGCTGTATCTTGCTGCCCCATGGCCGTTATGGTCCTCAATGGTCCCCATCCAAAATCGCTGGCGGAGGCAAAGTTGCAGCGGTACCATTGGGTTTGCTTTGCAGCTGGCGAGGAACTGAATCTCCGTTGAGGTGGTCCTCCATTGGTCAAAATGGGTGAAATTTGAGGGCCACTCCAGGGATTTTGGTGATATGTCAGTGAATTTCAGTGACAAACGTCGATTTTTGTGACATCTTCAAAATGGGTAGGAGGTTTTGATTGTGTAATTCTTGGTAAGCAACGAATTTGGTCAATGGTTTTAATTGAGGATAGGTACCACATGTTGGTTTTTGGCCTGGACTGGAAGGCCGATGCACCATCTTTACTATGCCAATCGGGTTATGGATTTACGCAGTGGCCTCAATGTTTTTGGTGAAGTTGCGTGAACTTTCTGACGTAGGCAGTTTGCAGCTTTGAATATATAGGTATGGCTCATATGGCTCATCATTCTTGATCCCAAAATTTTGCCATGCAAAGACTCCATGAATTTTGCAGGTGTAGTGCCTACTAGTGCCTGAACTTGAGAGATACCCATCCGACTTCTGGGCTGATGATGGTTGATGAGGCGATGGTCTACCAAAGTATGTGGGGCCGCTGCGCTCTCCGATGTTGCCGGAAAGTGAATGGTAGGATTCCTGGTCAATAAAGGACCATGGTCAATAGATCTGCCATATCTACATATTATATCTCTATCTACCACTTTTTTCCAGAAAAGAATATGGTCTATGGATATCTCTCTATAGATGTCAGCTTTAAGAGCGTTTGATCAAACTGCGAAGAACCACGTTGCTTGATGTACAGTAACGTTGAATCCACAGGGCCTGATCATGAATCTCGGTGGACGGGCCCCCTTAGTCGGCAACAGCCGTGAGAAAAAGGTGACCGTGCGAATCTTTTTCTGGCCGCCTATGACCCTATTTTTTTGGGATCAAGACATCCAAGACATCCAAGACATCCAAGACATGAAAAAAAAATCGCAGACTGGCACTAGGCTATGCCCTGGTAGCTGACCCATTCTGACACTCCGAGATTGGGCAATTGGCAGCCTGCAATTTGACAGTGATCCCATCCTCCCCTATATATATTGTATATGTATGAAACACTCCCTTCAGTAAATAGTCTCAAACATGTTTTTCCCAAAAGCATCTCCGATGCTTGGGTTCTCGTTTAGTTGCACTCGCCGCGGGGGAGCGAGACTGAGTGGTCGACGGAGATGTGTTGGAAGGAAGGAAGGAAGGAAGGAAGGAAGGAAGGAAGGAAGGAAGGAAGGAAGGAAGGAAGGAAGGAAGGAAGGAAGCAAGGAAGCAAGGAAGCAAGGAAGCAAGGAAGCAAGGAAGCAAGGAAGCAAGGAAGCAAGGAAGCAAGGAAGCAAGGAAGCAAGGAAGCAAGGGAGGAAGGA